>MU846088.1:0-19363 GCA_030867225.1 Colletotrichum caudatum
TAGGGGAGTTACCATTCTGTTGCATTTACTTGCTTTACTAGATTGAGATAAAGCTGTATGCTAAGCGAGTGCGTATCTCGTAGCTTCATTGTATGTATGAGGCGTTTGGTCAGCCATTGTCTTGTTGACATTGTCAGCCTTTGAAATACACCATAGTGACGTTGATAGGAACTCTTTGTACTTTGGGGGACATTCGTTGCTGGAAACTATAAGATGGCGGAATGATCACGGAAGAGGATGGTCATCCATTGCAATGTACTTTCGACCTTTTCCAGAATACAAGCCACCGAAAGGCTCGTTCAATCTCATCCGCATCTCGCCAAGCAACACTAAAGGCAAGCAGCTCCAAATGTTTGCCCTTCTTACGATAGCTATCATCGCGAGGGCACCAACTGCAAAGGTCTGGAATGGGGGGTTTCGAGTGCGACTCTGGAGCACTTGGTATAGTGTGATGAGCGTCTGATTTCGCGGAACTCAAAGTTTATGCATACCGAGTAATCAGTCCCCTGCGGTGCAATAGATGGCAAGAAGACGGTAGAGGACGTGTATATCAGACTTTTTTATATCCCGGGAACTCAGTCTGCTCACTGTGACCTCCTCCACAGTATCGTCGAAGAAGACCTTCGGATCCGACACGTAGAGCTTTTTTCTTACAAGCCCATTGAGCCTGCTGGGAATAGGGGAGGGCGCGGCGAATATTTCTACTGGGGATACAACTAGCCAAAGGGACAGATGTGGTCGGATGCACAGTAGGTGTAAGTCCTACTGCCTTTAGTCGTCGTACCCTCAGATGATAATTCTGTTACCATATTAACGAAAGGCGTTGATAGAATGATCGTCACATCGTTCAAATCACCGTAGGGTTATGGAGAAGTCCGTTCAGGACATAATCATCCCGGACCGAGGCACAGGGAGGTGCCTGTGACCGTCGGCTGGCGCGTTGATTTTTGAAAGGTAGTCAAGGAGGGTTTACAGACTTTTACTCCATCTTGATGGTTTAAGTCAGCTATAGTCCTCCCCCCGCCCCTCCTAAACCAATCAGTTGTCTCAGCTTCACAATGCAACTCACCCACATCCTTTCTGGCGCTTGATTACTGAGACGGGCCTTTAAAGATGATACTGGTCAAAGGGTCCCCAAGGGGCTCTCTTGCAAAAGCTTAGACCGACGTGGCTAGGGCTCTACCGCTCTAGCCGAGTCCCCGTCGCAGGCCGCGAGGGAGTTGCGCAAGATGCTCTGCATGGATCTTGTTATCTTCCAGCTTGTTCAACCTCAAACGTTAGCCCGCGGCGAATTCATCAGTCGGCGGGTCGTTGACGGCTTCCCCCCCCCGGCCATCGGCCACGTTCCCGACGCCGCTCGCGATCCCAGCTCGGCAACCAGGTGCCCAACTTGAGTAATGCTTAATATTCATGACACCGCCAAACGTGTTTTTCTGAAACCTCATTCTGCGGGAAAAGAAACTCGACATCTTCTACCCACGACAACAGTGGATAAAGATAAAAAAGAGATGCACGACTAAGTCCGCATCATGTTTCGGCCCCCATGGTTTACCAGAAAGTGGAGGGGAAAAAAACAGACCAGCGTGTCGCGACGAGCGAGTCGCGTGCAGGGGTGGACCCAGCTGGCTCGACGAAACCAAGGGGCAGTGATTCCGAACTCTGTCTTGATATTGAAAAGCGGCTGAGCAGGCTTGTCGCCCGCTTGGTTTTCCACTGTGGACCAATCATCCCTTGGGCTGGTTCGTGAACGTCGTAAAGCGCGCGCCGTACAGGCAAGAACCTTGTAGACATGCATTCCCGTGTCCTAAAGTCGCTGCAAAGCTGTTACTCCTAAAGGCTTGTTGTGGGTTGCGGGCTCGGCTCCATGAACAAACAGTTGGTGTGCATCACGACGTATGAACCTGGCATTCTTCCGGTTTGACACGGTCAGCAGTCCTTTTTCTCAGTGGCTTGCACGGATCGCAAGGCAAGCGGGCCACAAGGTCTCTGTAGTCCGGGACTGGACCCCATAACGCGATATATTCTGCGTAAGAATGGCCTCGAGGAGCGTCAAGCTGTACTAGCATAAAAAACAGGTCCAGGAGAAATGAAGAAGATATGTGTAAGAAGTGAAACAAAAAAGTTATATACGTCTGGACCCCTCGATGCCCAGGGTAATATGTGTGTGTGTGTGTGTGTGTGTGTACAAGCGCGGTTGCGGGCTGCGCGGCGACGCCGTTGTTGGTGAGGACGAGGACGACGGAGCCATCGGCGTTGCGGACGGCGGCGGTGAGGACGGCGGCGACGGTGCCTGAGGTGGCGAGGCGTACGGCGCCCGGGCGGATGTGGCGGGGACCACATGGCGAAGGCCCAGAAGTTGGCCGAGGGCGTGGCGGTGGCGCCGTCGAGGGTGTCGACGAGGTGGCTGTCGGACTGCAGGTTGCCGAGCTCGGAGCCCTCCCAGTAATAGAGGTAGGCCGACAGCCGGGCGTTGACGATGCCGACGGCGATCTTGTTGGCCCAGGTCACGCCCTCGGTCGGCCCGCCGTCCTTGTACCAGGTCGTGTCGAAGGCATTTGTGATGCCGGACTCGGTCACCCAGGAGGGCGTTGGTGTACTTGACCGTGGAGCCCCAGCCGACAGCATCGCAGCAGGTGATCTTGGTGGTGAGGCCGGCCGACTGCAGCGTCTGGTGCAGGGTTACTGCGCAAGGAAGTTTGCGTGGGCCTGGCGCCAGTCGCCCGAGGCGCAGGTGTGACCAGTGTGGTGCCGTAGAGGTAGCTTCACGAGTAAGATGCTGTCAGCACCGCCTTTTCTTTGAGACTTTGGAAACCATAATGAAGATGGGACGGAAACTATGGGGTAGATCAAACAGTGCAGCAACTCTACTCTCTGGGCCGTGTGTGTGTGTGTGTGTGTGTGTGTGTGCGGCATTGCATGCTTACCCAGCTGTGGCCTCGTTCCCGCTCGTCTTCATGAAGCCGGGGGCGCTCCACGCGTCGGCGTATATCTGTTGGACGCCGTAGGCCACGGCCTGCTCCGTGAAACCACACCTGGCCGCCGTCGTGGAGGATGCCGTCCCCCCTGCCGCCGGAGCCGATGCGGTTCCGGATGATGCTGAAGCCGGCGCCGGAGGTGGTGCTGAATAGCAGGTCGAGGGCCTGCTTCTGCAGGGCCTTGGGGGGGCGTTCTGGAACTGCTTAGCGCGCCCGAAGGCCTGCGAGAAGCCGAAGCCGTCGATAGCCTGCAGCGTCGCGCCGGCGTCCACTGTCACCTGGCCTTGGGACAGGGGGTGGCCAGGCACCCCATGGCGGTAAGGGCGGCGAGGCCGACCATCTTTACCGTGCCGGGTTGGGGGGGAGGTGTCTTGTGAGTGGCTCGAAGACAAACAGAGGCAGAGGGGAGGGCGAGAGAGAAACAAGGTAGTGATCGGCAATGACAAGTGAATAGCGCAAGGATCTTGGCTGCTCTACTCGTCCAAGTCCGAACTGAGTCCCCGGGGCTTTAGGTCTTGGCGTGCAAGACATATGACGATTCAACCCCGGAAACCTCACCCGAGTACGGCGCCCTCGGGTTGTCTGTCCCCCTTTGAGAGCGGCATGGGCATCCATTGGTGGACCATTAGGAGGTACGAGAGGAGGCACAGCTGGAAGGGGTTTGGGATCAAGCAAACATGGCCGTAGTGATTTCCAGTAAATTGATTAGGGGCGAATCCCCTTTGGTCGCTTCCACGGCGCGGGCGAAGCGTGATGGTCTCTTTGTCCTTCTCCGCCCTCTGTTTCGCCTTTTTTCTCTCCTTTTTCTCCTCTCCCCCCCAATGACTCGACTTCCAAACATAACGAGAGGTCCCCCCCCCCGCCCTTTCAACTCTCCTCTGTGGTGGAGGGTTGACAGCGAAGGATTGCCACGTTATTACACCCGGGCGGGTTCCTGAGGGTGGGTGGCACGGAGGGTAATAGATAGGTATACCACCCACCGTGCGATGTTAAGCTTTTCTGCCCACCTCCTAGAAGCTTGGAAGCGTTGACGCCCGGTGAGGTTCGTCCCATCGACAGGACACACATCCTGTATCTTAACAGGTCTCAGCAAATCTTAGTAATTAACTCAATTGGTGACGGCATCGCGAAGGTTTAGTCCAAGAGCCGTACCGTCGCAGAATTAAGCATGACTTTGTGTTAATATCTCCTCCGTCTCAGAATTGACGCTCCCCCCCCCCCCCCCCCCATTGCTCTCCATCCTCGCCCTCTTCTTTGTCAGGAAGTGCTTGTTAGACAGATGTTGGACAGAGACCTACCCGTTCGTGGACGATGTTCGGCTCTCTTGGTGCCGGCAGTGTCGCCTGTCGAAAACAAGGGGGAGGGGGGGGACATGGCTCGTCCTATCGCATTTCAGCCAAAGTGCCGTACGAGCCGCATGATTTGGGGAATAATCACGAGAGATCCCCGTCGGCTGTCGAGGATAGAGCAGCTGACATCTCGCTTGCTTCTGCCGGCTCCGAGCAAGACGAGACGATTGGCGCGCCTGACGTGTTCGTCGTGGTCCCCGGCTTTAACCAGTGGCAGAACCAAACCTTCGCCGCCATTCCAAGAAGAAGATGATGACGGAAAGCCCTCCCTCACCTCACCTCACCTCACCTCGCCTCCCCTCGCCTCCCCTCGCCTCGCCTCCCCTCCGCTCCGCGCAGGGGGGAGAGAGAGAGAGGCTGCCAGGATGGCGTACCCGAATCGACGCGGACGTACGGCGTTAATTATTCCTTCGGGAGATATTTAGGCAAATTTCCATCATGGCATGGTTAAAGGAGTGGGGAGAAGAGTGGGCTCGAGACCCGGAAAATCGGCCGCCCAAAGAGATTACATCGATTCGTTTCATCTATGTTAATTCCCACGAATGCGATCCAGATGATTTCCCCACTGACGGGAGCTTGGTAACCTCGGACTGTGTGCTTGCTGCTTTATGCGAAACCCTCGTATTCCCGTCGCACTCAACCCCGGGCGCAAGTCTCCCTGTTGCGTCTCCCTCGTCATGGGAGAAGATATACGACATGGGTGATATATATTCCCCTGATGCGCCACCGACCTGAACAAGCTCTTTTTCTCTTCTGTTCTTCACCTCCACCTTCAAGGCATCTCTCTCTCTCTCTCTCTCTCCTTCATCTCCCTCACCGACCTCGAAACGTTCGTTCTGTACATACCTGTCACGCACCAAGAAGGGCCAATCCGACATCATGAAGACCACCGGCATCCTCTCTTCGGCGGTCCTGATGCTCGCGTCCGTCGGCGACGTCGCGGCGCAGTGCCAGCTCCCGACCAGCTACAAGTGGACGTCGACTCAAGCCCTGGCCCAGCCCCAGAACGGCTGGGTGGCGCTCAAGGACTTCACGTCTGCGCCGTACAACGGCAAACACCTCGTGTACGCGACGACGCATGACTCGGGCACGACGTACGGGTCCATGGCCTTCGGCCTCGTCTCCGACTTCTCGCAGCTCGGTGGCGTCAGCCAGACCAAGACGCCCTTCAACGCCGTGGCGCCCACGCTCTTCTTCTTCCGGCCCAAGAACGTCTGGGTCCTCGCGTACCAGTGGGGCCCGACGGCCTTCTCGTACCGCACGTCGACGGACCCGACCAACATCAACGGCTGGGGCGCCGCCCAGCCGCTCTTCACCGGCACCATCTCCGGCTCCGGCACCGGCCCCATCGACCAGACCCTCATCGCCGACAGCTCCAAGATGTACCTCTTCTTTGCCGGGGATAACGGTAAAATCTACCGCTCTGATATGGCCCTCGGCAGCTTCCCCGGCAGCTTTGGCGCCTCGTCCCAGGTCATCATGACCGACACCACCGCCAACCTGTTCGAGGCCGTCCAGGTCTACACCCTCAAGGGCCAGCAGAAGTACCTCATGATCGTCGAGGCCCAGGGCGCCAACGGCCGCTTCTTCCGCTCCTTCACCGCCACCAGCCTCGGCGGCACCTGGACCCCCAACGCCGCCACCGAGTCCAACCCCTTCGCCGGCAAGGCGAACAGCGGCGCCAGCTGGACCAACGACATCAGCCACGGCGACCTCGTCCGCTCCGACCCCGACCAGACCATGACCGTCGACCCCTGCAACCTGCAGCTGCTGTACCAGGGTCGCTCCCCCAGCGCCGGCGGCACCTACGACAAGCTGCCCTACCGCCCCGGTGTCCTCACCCTCTCCAAGTAGAGAGCCGATGAGAGAGAGAGAGAGAACAAAGTCCGACGGACGGGCTTGCTGCGGCGCGTGTCCGCGGAGCCATCTCGCGGTGGACGATGATTCTGACGAGGCCGTCGTCAACCCTTTTGCACATTTCCAACAGTGGCACATACTTTTCTTCTTCTTCTTCTTCTTCTTCTTCTTCTTCTTACTTGCTCATGTACATATTTCTTCACCTGGACATATAAGAATCTGACTCGAGAGGGCCGAACCAGCTGGTCCTCTACTTACATACCTCTACCCATCCGGTGGACTCTTTGTCTGCCACAGCCCGTCCTTGACATGACGTATTCGTGGACGTGAAGTGAACCTCGCCGTGAAATTGAGTTGGAGGAGGTGACGGAAAAAGGGGACGCAACCCAAAACGCCTAGCGCGGCAGTCGTTTCCCGCGCTAGCACCGGTAGAGTCTGGAATAGATTGATCCAAGGCCCCCCCGTCTCCTGGTTGGTTCCAATGGCGTGGTTAACGCGGTGACTATGCACGCATTGATTTCCCGGTATCCGTACCGATCGATACCTTTCGTCCTCTGCCAAGGTACGTTAACCCAGGCGGTCCGTCCCCCTTTCTTACCTTTGTCCTCTGCGTCTTGCCGATGCATGCCACCCCGCAGCCAGGTACCGTTCTGCTGCACCGCTTGTCGTGGCGTCGCTCCCGGTGCGACCATCGCTGGAGGCGGCGGTGCCACCCGAGACATTCCGAGCTGTATAACGGCTCGTTCGCTTTTTGGGGGGGGGGGCATTAAAACAGCCAGGTTCGACGCCTCGCAACCTCGCAAAGTCCGACGCTTGTCGACTTCTGTATATCCCCCTCGAGATGACGCGAACAGTGAACCGCTCAGTGCATTCGGACCGGGCTCGTCTAGCCCAGCCACAGCAGAGTCCGACCTGAACGGCGTGTATTCTTTTGAACATCGATGAAGACGCAGGCCAGGCGCCTCCCTCCCTCCCGCTCAACGGTTCCCTGAACAAGGTCGCGATGCCGCGTCTCGGACGGCTGCCTTTGCTTCGCGACTCTCGGTCTCGCGAGAAGGCGAGCGGACTCTGACCGACGACGCCGCGAGACATCTCCACCCCGTGCGCGTTCCCCGGCGCGCCATGGCCAACCCCAAACTCGCGCCTCTGACCTGAGCTGACCGGATGGCGGTGGTATGGTATGCCCTTCATTGGGTGGGCTCTCCTCCGTGGCTGATGTATGGCGGCCAGCAGTTCTCGCCATTGTCGGGGGAGGGGCAGAGGGAGGGATGAACCGGACGAAGATGGGTCCGGCGGCATCTCCCCACCTGAGTCCGAGAGACGGTGAGTGGTCGATCAGCCCGCTAACACGACCGACCGGGCCTCCGTGCCTTGAGGCCCGGGCGTATGGCGACAAGTCCGGTTGACTGGGCGCCAGACATGGGCACACGCAACGCAATGCAGGTACTGTGAACCCGTCTCTTGTTCCCCCTTCTATTTTTGGTTTCCAAATCATCATCATCATCAGACTGACGGACCGTTCCTCTTCTGGTCTGCCTGTCAGCCGAACTATAAACCCCCTGCAAGAACCCCTTCCCCCCCATCCAATCCGAGCAACCCGAGTGCATCCTGTCTTATCAGTCCTATTCATCAACACCTGGCATTCCACTTTGGTAAAAGCAAAACACTCCATCTCCCGATCCCGACTGTTCTCTTTCAACTCCCCATACCAGAAATCAGACATCATGGCTAGCCCCGCCGGAAACATCTCCTTCGAGGGTGGGTTAACCCCGCGATCCCTGTGAATCGCCCCCAGTAGAAACGGGATGCTGACCGCCGCGGCTCGGACTTTTGCAGACTTCCTCGGCCTCGAGACCGCCATCTTCGAGTGGGCCGACAGCTACGACTCCAAGGACTGGGACCGTCTCCGGAAATGCATCGCCCCTGAGCTCATCGTACGTGAAGCCCTCATCTCGCTCCCGCGCCTCAACCCTGCCTGCCTTTTCATTCCCGACCCAACCCCCCTCATATATCACATTTCACACGTCACGTTCCACATCCCACATGTACAAAAGAACCCTATTCAAACTGATCCCCGTCACGCCAGGTCGACTACCGCTCGTTCCTCGACAAGATCTGGGAGGCCATGCCCGCCGAGGAGTTCATCGCCATGATCTCGGACAAGGCGGTCCTCGGCAACCCCCTCCTCAAGACGCAGCACTTCATCGGCGGCACCCGCTACGAGCGCGTCTCCGACACCGAGGTCATCGGCCACCACCAGCTGCGCGTCCCCCACCAGAAGTACACCGACGCCTCGCGCAAGACCGTCGCCGTCAAGGGCCACGCCCACAGCTACAACAAGCACTGGTACCGCAAGGTCGACGGCGTCTGGAAGTTCGCCGGCCTCGCCCCCGAGATCCGCTGGTCCGAGTACGACTTCGACGCCGTCTTCGCCGACGGCCGCGACTCCTTCGGCGCCGACGACGAGAAGACCGACGTCAACGTCATCGAGAAGGAGCTTAAGACCGCCGTCGCTCACTAAAAAAAGAAAAGAACAGCGGCGGCCGGCATATCGACAAGATACACATGGACGTTTCCAACACTGAAAACTAACACTCAACGCGTATGGGAACGAGGGGGAACAGGCGGATGGATAGCTTCCACTCCGGCCCACGGGGAAAGGCGAACTGGGAAATGTCGTTTTATTGGGGTAAATACCTGTCAGCAGGAGAGGAGACATGCGTTCGCCTGCACGTGTGCATGAATAAATGAGAACTGTCACCACCCACCTACCATTCCCGCTGCGTGTTTCCTACCAAATGAGAGCTACCCTGACTGACACATTGCTGGACCACGACGCACCTCGCCGTCGCAGCCCGTACCAATATGCACCGTGCAGTGACTATCATCCACGAATCTCAACAATGAACAAACACAGCCTTACCACGCTCCTCAGCGGGGAGAACCCCCCTCGCGCCTGCGGGCGGCTTCGGCCTCGCGCGCGCGCCGGACCACCTCGGCCATCCCATAGTGGAGCTTGGCGTTCACGGGGCAACCCTCGAAGACGCAGCGCCTGCAGACGTGGCCCTGGAGATCCGTGACGTCGCGACAGAAGCAGGGGTACACGTCCTGGTGGAGGCAGAGCCGGCCGTCGGGGCGGATGGGGCTCACGGGCCACGGCGAGGCCATCGGGAGGGAGTCGGCGTTGCGGAAGCGGGACGGCTTAGGGGCCGGGGGCGGCGAGGTCGCGGCGGTGCCGGCCGACTGGTCCGGCGCCGATGGGGTCTGCCACGAGAGATCAGCGCGGTCCGAGGCGAGGGAGGTACTTTTAGTGCTTGGGGTGCCTGGGTTGCTGGGCCGAGCTGGGCTGGCATCTTGACCGGGGTTAATGCTGTTGCTGCGAGGGGTGGACATGTCGGTAGACTCTCGGTTTCTATACGTCTGGGAAGGGGCTCAAACCTGCAGGACACTGAGTAGGTTGCTATGTGCGCGTTTGACAATGTTGACAATGGTGATGATGATGGGGGAGGTAACATCTGCTCGGTCACCCGAGGATGTTATTATACCACATGGTGCTTTCAGGATCTCTAGCAGCTGTTCAATTTCAAGGCGTTGTTCTGAACATTGTGGGCCGTATGCTTTCACTTGGTGCCGCTCCTCCCACAAAGCGTTGATGTTGTCTTTGTGACGATGACCCTTTTACCCATTCGACATTCCCACCGAGGCCTCAGAAGGCTTTGTCGGGAGCAGTTGGGATTCGAAGTTTGCTGTTGCCAAACACATATAACTACATTGTGTATGAAACCACCTTCTGCCAAATTAGCCTTTATTTCCTCGTCGTCATGCGGTATACAGTACTGTGAACAGCCAGATTCATCTTCACTGAGAGGTCTGACGGTTGATTCAGCTATAGAAAGTTTAGGTGCTTGCAAAGAATTTGGGATCGATAGTGGTTCAAAGACGGTAAAAGGTTCTCGTTTTCTTATTTTGACGGAACCGGCTTTCTTTCACAAGACTCAATTCTTGAGAATTGCTAATAATTGATTGGCTGCTCTACCAGAAGCGCTGTCAACTCGATGTATGGCCGATGACCGCAACATCCCTGCTGTAGCACGAAGTGGTATATGTTGATTTAGTAAGGATCCTGTATGAATTGATGCAGTCAGCGATCCGGCTTTGAAAGTGCTGGATAGATATGGTCAGTATGACATTGCTGCCAAAGACTCAGCTCTCGTCAAGGTCGGGGAGTTTTACAATAGACTTTTTACGGCGAGAGAGGTTAAATTGATCGGAAGAAAAAAATAAGAAAAGGGTGCATTCTATCAACACCACCCGTGGCGATGCCATGTTGACTTGGTCGTCTTGGTGTTGCGTGTCGGCGTATAATACAGCGGCCGTCACGTGCCCCAAGGCGGAAGATGTAAGAGCCCGAAAGTCCGGGTGGCACTTTTGGCGGGGCAGAGAGAGAGAGAGAGAGAGACACACACACACGGCAGCGCACGGAGTTGGATCCAAAGCTTCGACGGGGGTCGTACGTGGAGAGCTCCGGTTGACATGTTTTACGCTTGACCGTCTTTCTTTCTTTCTTTCTTCTGGGAATCGAACAACTTCTGCTTCTACTTGTTCCCTCGACGGCCTCGCTCGCGGGCAACACTGCCGACCTCCTCCAACACCCACCCGCTCACATTCGAAGCACCATCGCAATGGACTACGTCGACAAGCGACTGCAGGAGGAAGCCGTGAAGCCTCTGGACGCACACTACAGGTAAGACATCTATCTCTCTCTCATTCTCTCTCTCTCACGGTCGGAGCCACCTCTCCATCGAAACCGCTAACGCCTTCCCCTCCCCAGCAACGACGCCTTCTTCACCCCGCTCAACATCCTTGTCCTCCTCATCCTCGGCTACACCGTCTACGTCCTCCTCCGCCCGACCCCGCCGCCGACGCTCCCGCGCGAGCCCCCGGCCACCGTCTTCCGCGTCTTCACCCCGCGCGCCCTGCTGCCCTTCACGGGCGAGGACGGCAGGCCCGTCTACGTCGCCGTGCGCGGCCGCGTCTTCGACGTCACCGCCGGCCGCAGCTTCTACGGCCCCGGCGGCCCCTACTCCAACTTCGCCGGCCGCGACGCCACCCGCGGCCTCGCCCTCGGCAGCTTCGACGAGGACATGCTGACGGCCGATCTCGACGGCCCGCTCGACGCCCTCGAGGGGATCGGCCCGGATGAGGAGGACGCCCTGCGCGGCTGGGAGGAGACGTTCGACAGCAAGTACCTCGTCGTCGGCAGGCTCGTCGCCGCCGGCGAGGAGGACAAGTGAGGGCAGATGCGCGCGCTGGACAGGACAGAATGTTATAGAAGATTTGGGGTTTTTTTTTTATTTCTCTCCCGCAAAAAAAGCAGGAAATAGAAAGTCGCTCTATACGGGCAAAAAAGCTACGGCCCAGGTAGCCACTGTCCTCCCAAGGCTTCCCCCCACGTGTCTATTCGCTTCTTTGATGGTTTCTCAAGAACCGGATCGTTGGTTCTAGGGCGTCAAGGGATACGGCACACTCTTGGAGATATGATGTGTGGTGCGACGCTGAGAGAGAGCAAGCGAGGAAACAATGCAGATCGGGCCTTGGTTCAATGCGCCGATTGAGAGGCGAGCCCGGCGGCTCCGTCGCACCCATTTGGCGCGCGGCCAGCAAACGATTCCTGTGGTTTTATTCTACAACTCCCAAAGCCCACGTTCTGCGGCTTCCGGTATGTACGACGTCACGCCATCAACACCCAAAACGGGCGGGGGCATGATGCAAGGGGGGGTGCTTTCGGACCCTACAGAGTATTCGTATCAAGTGGTCAGACCAAGTGTGCCGCCCTCGCGGTTGAGGCGTGGAGAGCGAGATGAATCGGGCTGACAGCGGTGGCTGGGGGAGCGCCGCTATGGCAGGCAAACATGAAGAATCGATTCCCTTTCCTTCGGCACGCTTGGGATCCGGGTGGCTTGACGGTTATTTCGAGCCGTTTGTTGCTGCCTTGGCTTGGCTTGCCTTGGGAACCGGCCGTCCTGCAAAGGGATCCTTCGTTCACGAGCGTAAGCATCGGATGAGCACCCACCCTCGCCGAGCCGACATGAACCTCCTCTCCTTGGTGCGCCCCGGGCCCAACGCACGAGATGAGATGGAGGAAACAGAGGTGTGCGCACGTGTGTACGTCAAGACTTTGCCCACGCATGTCGACGACAACAGGGTGGATGGCGGTTCCTTATCCGGATTGTGGGCATTGTGAGACAACTCTTTCCGTCACAACCCATCGGGGGGCGCGCGCGAGTTGGTTCGACTCTCACCTCTCACCTCTCGTTCACCACGACGCAAGATGCCACTCTCTCACTCTCTCATGCCTCAAATCTCACAACGGCGCAGGCTGCCTCAATGGGGCTGTCGTGCTCATTGTTCTTCCCACTCCCTCGGAAGACTCCCAGTCCTGGGCCTTGTTCCTCTCATTTGTGCACACACGCACTGCAAAGGAATCGATTGAATGGGCTGGCAAGAAAACAGTGTGGCTGACGGACGGTTTTCCCAGACGGGTTTGGGCTGGGGGAACCACTAAATTTAATTTTAGTCTCCCCCCCCCTCTCATGGCTGGTCGAATCCGGCGATGGGCGCAGATCCCACGGCGTCTTTGGCTCTCGTCCCGATTGTGCCTCGAGTTTCTGCCTGTGCCACTCGAAGAGAGGAACGGGGAGAGAGACGGAGAAAGACACACAATGAGAGAGCTTCTTTCTGCTGGAGCAGCTCGGAAACATAGCCCCTGGGCAAAGATGACCATCAGTTAGTTCCTCGCTCCCTCGGCCAGTCACCTTGCACCAAACCTGTCTTACCATCTCACCCTCCGCCGGATGTCACCTCAGGGCAGGGGGGGACGAAATAAACCACATGCCATGTTGCTCCTGGCATGCACACCCCATAGCTGCGGCGTGGGATGATGCTCAGCCCTCAGCCTTAGGAGAAAGGAGGGGAGGGAGGGATGGGGAAGCCAAGCGAGATTGAGAAAGGAATAAGCTCATCGATGATGATGCAGCCAGCGGTGCTCTGCAGACAGACAGACAGACAGGCAGACCATCACCGCCTCAGCCTCAATCCGTCTATTCGACGCTAGCGACGCCGGCCCATTCCTTTGCTCCTTGGGCACAGTCCTTAAGAGCGACCCGGCCGCACCTCTCGCCCGTTTCCGTCCTACTGTCTTTTGCTGCTCTGATGTTGTGATTCTCTTATTTTGGGTATACATAATAACAAGAACTCAATCTCGAACGATAATTTGACCGGCATCCCTACCCAGAGACGCCGAGTTCCTTAGGATACTCAACCTGGGTCGGCTACTTCAGACCAAGACATCGACGACCGACGAGACACGATAGTGGCTGGTTTGCAGACATTAATCCCACGCGAAGATCGGTTGGGCCTGGAATTCCACCTGGCGATTTGCATGACGCCCACCAACACCCGCGCCCAGCGAGGACTTGACACTCCTTGACGTCTCCTCTTCCGACCACACCAATCGATATCCATCTCTACGACCACAAAAATAAACAGCCCGGTAACAATTGACACGGGACGAGAAAAGGGAAAGAAGAAAAAAAGAAAAGGAAAAAAGACCCCTGGGGCCCTTTCACACATCATGGCTCCCGCACGGAGGAAGACCCCGGGGCGCCCCCTCCTCCCCCTCCCCCCCCTACTCCTCCTCCTCCTCCTCGCCTCGTCCCCCGCCGCCCTCGCAAAGTACCAGAACAACTTCGACCTCTACCCCGACGCCGCCCAGCCCTGCCTGTACGCCGCCTCCGACGCCAGCCGCTGCGACGGCGACACCGTCGCCTCCATGAACCAGTGCCTCTGCAGCGACGCCCGCGGCGGCTTCGTCTCCTCCGCCGCCGCCTGCATCGGCCGCGACGCCGCCGCCACCCTCCGCACCGTCTACCAGTCCATGAGCACCGCCTGCTCCGACTCCAGGTCCCCCATCGCCCTGACCGAGGACCAGTTCCTCGCCCTCGGCGCCAGCGGCGCCACCGCCTCCTCCATCCCCGTCACCCCGTCCGCGACGACGACGACGACGAAGACGACGCGGTCGTCCGCCGGGCCCACAACCTTCCTGACCACCACCACCGGCGGCGCCACCGTCACCGTCACGAGCACACCGACGTCCTCCCCGACGAGCGAGCCCGAGACGTCCGGGCTCGGCACCGTGGCCAAGATCGGCATCGGCGTCGGCGCCGGCGTCGGCGTGGCCGCCCTCCTCGGCCTCGCCGCCTTCGTCTGGCGCCTCAAGAGGAGCCGCGACTCCCACGACGAGTCCCACAAGCCCATGCTCGGCGGCGGCGTCGGCGCCGTAGGCGGCCGGGACCCGCACCACCACGATGGCCATTTTGCCGAGTACAGCCCGAGCGCGAGCTTCGTCAACGGCGGCGGCGGCGGCGGCGGTGCTGGGTTCGCAGGCAGTGCCCCCCCGTACGTCGGCGTCGGCGCGCAGGAGTACAAGGGCGAGTACAAGCAGCAGCAGCAGCAGCCCGGGTGGAGGCCCGTGTCCGAGGCCCCTGAGAGTACCGGCCCCGTCCCCGGCGCCGGTGCGCAGACGTGGGCGACGAATTCGCCGCAGCCGCCGTACGCGCAGCCTCAGCAGCAACACGCTTGGGGCCACCACCCGCAGGCCGCCTACGTGTCTTCGCTACAGCATCAGCAGCAGCAGCAGCAGCCCCCCCAACAGGGCGGGGTGTTCGAGCTCGCTTCGATACCGGTGGCCTCGCCCCCGCAGACGTCCCAGCCTCACCCGCCGGACGCCGTGGAGATGCCGGCGACCGAGGTGCAGCCGCGGTCGGCGAAGTACCAGTACCCCTCGCAAACATAATGAGGATCGTACGTGAAGAGGGGGGGGGGGGGGTTTGACGATAATGGGACGTGAGAGGAGTCAAAAAGGAGGGGAAGGGGGTTGTGTAAAAAATAGTTTTGATACCTTGGGCGGCATTTTTGCATGGACGGCGGGGCTGGCGCGCTCCGGATCCAGGCCGGGATCTATAGACACTGGGATACATGGGAGGGGAGGGGGGGGAGCCACCTTTTGAATATATCATAATTACGCTTCGGCATTTGAGGAAATGTTCGGAACATAATCAATCAAACCGACGTGGCTTCTGGTGCCACGAGCGAATGCGAGCTCAGATCCCTCCCCGGGCGTTTGTCGCGCGAGCTTGAGCATGCTCTGGAGCCGAGCTCGCGTCAATCAAATGTCGACTCTGACGAGACGAGAGAGGAGGGTTTTGAACCTTGTAGTTGTCTTACATTTAGAACGTGGCCATGTGTATGTTTGTGTATCGACATGATTTCTCCCAGAACCGTCTGTATCATTCCCGCAAGTTTCTCGGTCCGGTCCGTATACAAAAGCCCCGGTGACCACCCCTAGTCCAGGTCCTCGGGAACCCCCGGCTCCCGAACGATCTTGACGCCTCCCCCCGAACTCGGGCGCCAGTCGGGCTGCTGGGGCTTCTGCCTCGGGCGCCAGTCGCAAAAGCACCAGCAGCCCGAGGTGGGCAGCTCGCAGTTGGTGTCGCGCTGGCTCCACGTGAACCTGCCGCGGCCGTCGCACTTGTAGTTGTAGGGGGCGTAGTAGCAGTAGCGGCGGTCGACGGGGCAGGCGATGTCGCAGTCGCGGCGGCGGAGGGTGACGGTCTCGCCGGGCGGGGCGGCGGCGGCGGCGGCGTCGTCGTCGTCTTCGTCGTGGCGAGCGGCCTCCTCGCGGGCGACGTGTGCGGTGTCGTCGGGGTCCACGGCGGCGCCGGCGGTGGCAAGGGCGGCGGCGCCGGCGAGGAGGAGGAGGACTGTGATGTGGTTTCATGAGAAGATTCCCAGTCAAGGGTCCCCGGGGGGGGATAAGGCTTACTTACAACTGGTCTTCATGTCAAAGACTGCAACGTGTCTCCCCCTTTTTTTTTAAAAAAAAAGTCAAGATGGCGGAAGAGTATTCTTTGGAAGGGCAAGGCAAACCTGTTTCGAGTAAAGGATAGATAGAGAGAAGATGAAGGCCGGAGAAAGAGGGTGGTCTTTATCTACGAGCTGTCAAGGCGTCGCTGAGTAGATATCCCAGGTAAGGCTCCTAGAGAAGACAAGACGACTCACCGGAAATGAGAGAGCAGGACCGGTTCCTTCCTTCCGCCATCGTCGTGGGCTGGCTGCTCTTGCCTCCTTCACTTTGAAGCTGGGCCGTTGTCCAGGGAAGGAAAGAACACCGTGGGCTTCCTGCCTTCTTTTCCCATTGGCAATGACATCGCATCACAAAGAATATCCAGTCTGTGTTTGTCATGATTTGTGTTCCCTTCATGTCGGGCGTGGTGGTGGTGTTGATGATGATGCTACTCGAAGGCCTTTGTTACGATATAGGCAGCAGACTGACGGCCGTGCCACCTGACCTGCTCCGTGGACGACAAACAACAGACAACAAACGACAGACGACAAACATGGCAAACAGCCTCTCGGAAGGGGATTCTTTATGCTCGTCGTTCTCTTGACAACTCGATGACGCCAGGTCGTCTTTCAACCTACGTACTCGAGGCACCTGCCGTGTTTGCGCAGTTGTCGCTTGTGTGTTGCGGTGGCCAGGGAAGAGTGAGTGCTTCTTGTTGATAGGCAACTCCCCGACTACCTACGTCACGAGACTCGCCATGCGTTTGGCAGCCGGGATCCTCGTCTTTGTTTGCCGGTTGCCAGCCTGGACGTCGGTGAGAGGAGGACCTTGAGGAGAGGAGTCTGGGCAAAACTCGTCATCTTCTCGGCGTCACACGCCGTTTGTCTTTGGTCTGGCCATCTGCTGACGGAAACCCGCGTCGGACTTCCGGCACACCGCGTCGTCTAGAGAACCGCTGGAGCGAGGGAGACGGAAGCAGGTCCGAGGGATGATGGAGGAAAAACGCTCAATTAGCCACTTATCTAGGACACGTTCCCTGCCAAATGACCATCACTCACGTAAGAGTCCCAGAGGTATAAACTACAATGAATACATGTTGAAGAAAACAGACAAGAGACACGCTCCCTTCTAATGCCCCCCCCCCCCCCCCTTTTTTTTTTTTTTTGTCCGTCAAAACAACCATTTTCATCAAGAGGAGATGAACTGCAAAAGTCAGACCAACGCCCCCCGTTTCCGACTGTTGCTTTTGCCCCCCGCCAGCCAGGCCGCCTCCTCGTCCAGGCGGCCGTAGTGGGCGTCGACGACGTCCTGGTCGAGGTAGTTGAGCCGGTGCCCGCACCTCGTCCACTTGACGTCGTGCGCCGTGGCCGAGTCGTCGCAGCACCCGCCCCAGCAGTCGCCGATGCGCTCGATGACGGGCTGGTACCTCGCCGCCCCGAGGCCGCTGCGCCGGCTGCGGTCGATGATGTTGAGCATCGTCGGGATCGCCACCTCGTGGAACAGGTCCGCGCACCCGAACACGTGCGACAGGAACACAAAGTCGGAGAAGAACCGCCGCGGCACGTAAAAGATGTCGGACCACCCGACGCAGAACTCGCGCTCCTCGACCGCGTAGCCCCGGCCCATCCGGAGCACCTCGCCGTTGGCCGCCACCGCCGCCTCGTTCAGCTTCAGCGACCACCGCCACCAGTCCGGGTACGCCTGCGGGTCCGTCATGCACATGTACCGCGGCCCGAACGCGGCCCCGCTCGTCTGCCGCGTGTTGTGCGTCGTCGGGAACCAGATGGACTCGCGGTTCGTGTCCACCCACGCCATCGGGTCGATCCACGAGTCGAAGTGGAAGTACAGCAGGCCCTCGATCTCGGGCTGCTCGTCCAGCACGAGCTTCATCGTCCGCGCCACCTGCATGTACACCGTCTCGTGGTGCGGGTACTGCGAGTGCGTGAGGTTGTGGTAGTCGGCCGGCTTGTCCTCCATCGCCTCCGGCATCGACACGTGCACCGTGTGGAAGAAGGGCTCGTACTTCATCAGCAGCGGCAGCCGCTCCGTGCGCTTCGAGTTCCACCGGATCATCGCCAGCGTGTTGCTGAACGGCGACGCCGAGAGGTTGCCCGCGCCGTTGCTGATCTTGTACGGCTCCGCCCTGTCCGTAAACGGCCTGATGATCTCCGCCGGCGGCCTGAGGCAGTGGCCCTCGGTGTCGTCTCGCATGTAGAGCCTGTATTCGGGAGTATGCGGGGGTTCGGCCACCGTTGCGAAGGGCACGATGCCCGCGCCGATGAGGCCGGCAACGGCCAACAGGCCGACCTT
Source organism: Colletotrichum caudatum (assembly GCA_030867225.1). NCBI lineage: Eukaryota > Fungi > Ascomycota > Sordariomycetes > Glomerellales > Glomerellaceae > Colletotrichum > Colletotrichum caudatum. Next base: position 18,396 of record MU846088.1, read on the forward strand.
TAGCTTCTGCCGCCGCGTTAGCCTCTCACACTCACTCACTTCCCGAAGCGGTCTGAGCGGGGACTTACCTTGAGAGACCGGGACGGCGGGGAGACGGGCGTCCTGTGGTCCACAAGAGGTGCAAGGTGGTCCTTGATGGGTGCGAACTTCATATATGCCAGCATGGCGATGAGGATGAGGGCTGTGCCGGGGATGACGAAGTTGCTATACCGCGTCGAATAGGAAAAGGCAAAAGTCAGGAGGAGGACCACGGTCGTCATATCGTTGGTGAACCATCGGGCCCACGAGTCGACTCCTGCTACAGATTAGTCACTGACATCCGGCATCCATCGCGGGTTGGAAAATAAAACGAGAAAAAGAATTAAGAGAAAAAAAAAAAAAAAAGGCTTACTCTTGTACGCGACGGTGTTCACCATGGCCACGGTGGTGCCCAGCAGCACCACCGAAAGGCCCTTGCCGTCATAGCCGTGCAGGAACCCTGGCTCGTACACGTTGTGGTGCCGGACGAGCATGTGCACGAAGAGGTTGAGGACCGCCCCCATCGCGCCCAGCACGACGCTCGCGCCGTTCGCGCCGAGGTCGACGCCCTTCAGCAGCCTCTCGCCGTAGACGTCGGACAGGGCGCTGAAGCTCGCCTGGGCCACGAGGCCGGTGTACAGCCGGAGCTGGTACGTCGACGCCCTTGTGGGATGCTGAGGGAGGTACTGGGACAGCACGAGGCCGGACGTCTGGGAAGAAGCTTTGTGTCAGCCGAGGAGTCCCGAGAGATTGAGAAAAGTCTACTGACTTGGAGTAGAAAGGCCATCCACCATGTCTTGGGGCCTCTCAAACCAAAGGCCGGTGCCGTAAAGAGGGCAGCGCCGACGGCGATTCCGCTCTTGGTCAGATGGATGGTGCCAGGGTCGACCGTGAGCAAGTTGACAAACAGCTACCGAGACGAGTCAGCCGTTCCGCACTCATTCAACCCG
>MU846088.1:19448-72405 GCA_030867225.1 Colletotrichum caudatum
CCCCCCCCCCCCCCCCTTTCCATTTCCCCCAAAGGAATCCCCTACCAGGTTGTTGCTGAGCATCTGCAGCAGAGCCACCCTCATGAAGGCGAACCCGACGTCCGGCTCTCCCCACACGTAGCGCCAGAGCGCCCTGACGCTCCCGGCCCGCGCGCTTGGCGGGTACTTCTCGGCGGCGACGACGAGCCTGCCGGGCGACGGGCCGTCCTCGGCGTCTCCGTCATCCGCCTCGGCGCTGTCCAGCGACGAGTACTCGGCGCCGCCGCCTCGGCGCTTGCGGATCCCGCGCCTCAGCAGGAGCGCGGCGGCGGCGGAGCGGAGCGCCTCGGATATCGCCAGGCTCGAGGACGGCGAGAAGTTGAACTGCCCTCGCTCGCGGGCGTTCCAGAGGTTGACGACGGCGCCGGCCTGGAGCAGCACCAGCCCGAGCGCCGCGAGACACGGGACAAGGAGGCCGAGGACGCCGGAACCGGCTGCCGCCTGGACGCGGCGGACAAGGGACCGGGTTAGCGACATGGCCGGCTGGGGGGGGCGGCGGGGGTGGGTGTGATGATTTGGCGCGATGAAAAAAAAAAAGAAAAAAAAAATAAAAGGAACAGGAAAGAAAGCGGAAAAGTGGGCGACGCGCGGCTTCGGGTTTGTTCGTAGACGCTCTTTCCCTCTCTTTCCCTCTCTCTATCTCACTTTTTCGTTTCCCTTCGTTTATTTCGCTGTCACGGGCAAAGAACCCACGACTCTCTCTCCCCGTGCGACCGAAACGGGAAAAGCAACCTAGCACGTCTTCTTCCTTCCTTCGCTCTTGTTTTTGTTTGACGTCAGCCTCGGTCGGGAAAGAAAGAGACAGATGGCTGGCTGACTGACTGGGCCCCCCGTCCTCCCCTATCGGCCTGGGAGGATACGAGCCGCGGCGGAGCGAGGATCGGCGTTAGTGAGAGAAAGTATCCGGTCGTATCTCAGTCTGAAGAAAGCGGTTCGTGGTGGTTTCGCACGGAACGGAATGGTAGCTCTCTCCTGACTGGGTTGTGGGCCTTCAGGCCAAAGAAAAGACCGGGGATCGTCCAAGGGGGGGTCGTCGGGAAGAGGAGGGTGGGAGTCTCTCTCGACTCAATACCGGTACAGGTATGTCCGTACATATATATATATATATATATATATATATGACCTGTCCACTCTTTTCAATCCCAAGGGATTGTTCCGATCACATCACTTTGAGTTAAATCATATCCGCACATTTCGAATCTAGAAATTGTCTTAAACCATGTGTGGCCTTCTTACACCGGTACTTGTACTTGGCCTGGTCAGGAGCTTAAACTTTGACACTGATACTTTGTGTGGTCTCCGTAGCCTGTAGGTAACCTGCTTGCCGATCCCCTGCCGCAGATTGATTGATTTATTTGCTCGTCGCCCGCAGCGTCCATTAAATATTCTGCATGATCGTCATCTCTTGCGTGTCAGCGACAACGGCTAGGCCGAAGGGTTGACCCCTACTAGCCTGCACGGTCACGATACACCTTTCCCCCGGGCCCATGTGTTCTTCGGAATCCATATCCGTACCATATATAGATATTATACATCATATATATCGTACTAATTATGGCATGCAAAGGTGTCCGTCCGTGGTGAGAGAACCCTGGGATGGCATGGTGTCCTGCATGTACTTGCCCGCAGCTTCGCCCGATCATCACTTGGGGTGACGGCCGCCTTCGCCGATGATGAGGTCCACAGGCCAAAGCCACACACCTCGCGTGCAATTCGAACGGCCCAATGTGCGGGTGGACCGTACATTGTATACCACTCTTTCACCAAACTCTCGGATCGAAGGCGGGGACGAGAGTTTGTGATGGGCAGAAAGCTTCTCGAGGTTATAGTCAAGGTGACCATAGGGGGGAAAGGGGGGCTACATGACCTGACCATTAACAGAGGGCCCATGCACAAGATTATACCTTACCTATAACCTCTATCCGGGCTGATTATCAGCTTACGCCAGGGGGCTAACCCGTGTCCCCTTAGTGGACCGTCCCATGTCTTATCACTCAGCGCCAGAGGGGGGGAGGGGGCTCAGCCGTGTTACCAATCTTTCGAGAGGCCCGCCCGCCCCGGCTCCCACTCCGACACCATGTCGTAGCCGTGACGGCACGTAACGTCTGGTTATGAGCTTCCATGTTATGGTGTCTCTAGAAACCTTGCATTGTGTTGTGTTGATTGCTGAGCACGGTGCTTTTTTACCATGTACATGCGATGTACGACTGTGGACGGCCTTATTGTGTACCTGTGTGACCCCACGAAGGACCGCATCGTATTCGTACGCACCTTGGTGGCGCTGGCTGCAGGGCTGGGATTGGGGGGGCACTAAGAAATGGGACAGGGACAAATTGGGGAAGGGACTTTGGGGAGAGGGAAAAAGAACATCTCGAGACACTCGCCTGATATGCGACGAAACAATGTCTAGGTCTGTCTCGGTACATTGAGCACGAGGGCAACATTTGGTTCATCTGGCGCATATCGACTGCCGGTGCTGACGTGGCGGGAAACGGAAACATCAAACAAGACAAGATAGTTTTTTTCAGAAAATGAAAAATAAAGATGGGAGGGGGAGATAGAAAAAAAAAAAAAAAAAACTCCCTCGGCTCGGAAAGCGGATGGGCTGCATTCTGCGCGCTCTTCTGACGGACGGTATTCCCCAGCTTGTCACCACCGTGTTTGTCAGACTGCACGACTTTGAAACAACACGAACCAATCAGTCGACTCGAGGTCTGGCGCACGAAACAACCCAGTAGATGGCATATCGTAAGACACGCGCATGTCGCCGAACCAAAGAACGGCGCGCCGGGCATGGCGGACCGAGGAAGCCCTCACCCCCCCCCCCCCCAGCTTCGCCCGCTTCTAATCACTGCGTATTATCCGTACATACGGATAGTATGTAGGTGGATCCTACGCGTGTCACTGGAGCAAACAGGCAATGTGACGTGCGCGTCCACCGCACCAGGGGGACCTGATGGAGAGACATTTTCCGCGTGGCTTGCTTGCCCGCGACGCACGCCATCCCTTTCGAGAAGGACTTTTCTTGATTCGGCATCCTTGCTGATTTCCGTCGTGGACCTCGCCGGGAAACCGCTGTCCAGTTTTCCGATCCGACGGGCTGTGGTCCAATGTGTGAAGACGTGGCCCCTACCTGTGCCATGGTAACAAAACACCACAAGGCGGTCAATCACCCGTGGAGTCGCACAGGAACGCGATTTGATAATACATACACAGTCGTCAAGAAAACGCAGTAAAAGTATCGTGGCCACGTCTCCCCCCGTACTAGTAACAGTAGGCCGCGATGGCACATGGACCTCTGCGGGGTGAATCCAGACCATGGCTCCAGCAATGTGATATGCCCATCTTCATCGCAGTGCGTCAAGACATGCAATTGGCAACTTCCCCCCGCACCACCGCATCTCCTTGACTCGTGGGGGTCATCCATCCGGCCGGCGTCCACGTCTGTTTCGTCTTGGCGCTTGTCGTGTTACATCGGAAAGCTTGATATACCGCTTGGCTGAATGCAGCATGGAGCACCGGCGTGTGTTCTTGCTGAATATGGAAATGGCGGTATGAATCTCCACCGGCGGCGCCCCTAGACTCGGCCGGCAACACGCTTTATACCCAACCGCGGACTCTTGTCACTGTGATCCCGTGTCTGTGTGCTTGCTACCAATCATTCGTACCTCACTTCTCAAAGGGATTCAGTGGTAGCACATTACTACGGCGATACATAGCATCCCAAATGCAGTGCTGGCTCTCACAGACGGGGGCCGCCCACTGAGTTGACCTTGCGGCTTTCGGGCTGAAGAGGTCCGTCCCTGTGTCCAAATCATCCATCCACAAGCGTATCCCGGACTCCGTTCAACGGTCCGTACCGAGTCCACCCCCCACCGGGTGCGACGTAGCCATGCCAAGTTCGCGGCACCCGAGTGCCTGTTCTGTGCCTCTTGCCGCTTGCGAGCCTGTCGACCCAGCCTTGCCGTCCTCACTTTGGGGCTGTCAAGGCCAATCAGCTTGTCCCACCCTTGTGATCCTGTATCGGCATCTTCGCAGTTCCTTGAAAAGCGGGAGTCGGGGCTGACAAACATCTTATCACAAGCCCGATGAGCAAAAGCCAGCCGAGTCTTCCATCGCTTGAATAGCCGGGGCGCCTGACTCTACCTTGACGAGTCGCCGACTACAGTTTCGGGAAGTGGGCTGATGAACTCATCGTGAGAGGCATCTCGCCTGTCTCGGCCATCTGATGTCGACGGCTGCCCGCATAATACAGCACGGTCTTACCATGGTCTGGGGATCCTCTACGAACCCCCCCCCCCCCCCCCAAAAAATACCCTCTCAAGTCCGTTACGCCCTACACGACGCTGTTACATACCAGGCGAAAGGGAGACCTCGGGCTGCGTCGTCCCATATCCAACTTCGGCGTTGGTGCCGAGCTGAAGATGATTCGAAACAGAACAGTCCTGTGCCAAAGCAAAGAGTACGTCTTGAACGCCTCCAGAAGCATTGCCGGTGGGCGCAAGGTTCGGCCCAATCTCGCCTGGCGTTGCAACGCGCACATAACCTCAAAGCCAGATGTGACGTTCAGCTCGCAGATGGGATCGTGCAGGGTGTTTGGTCTGGCGGCTGGTAAAAAAATGACCTCGCTGGAGACCGGACCGGCTAAGCAAGGTACCGTGAGTAGTAGACTCGCCCGAAGGCACGGAAAGCGGGAGAACTCATCGGTGGCGCATGCTGCGTGAACCGAGTTCCTGGCATCATGTTTCACGGACGCAGGAGCAGCTATGTGATCTGTTCTGCGCAAGGACTGAAAGGCTGGTTTCAAGGTTGAGCACGTCATCGGATGCTGTGTCTGGGTTGATGAATTATCAAGCACGGCTGAAAACCCAGCATCTGCGCTTCATCGATCTTCATAAGCCATGTTATAATCCCTTCTTGCTACATCATCATGGGGCGTGGAACAGCTTGACAGACGTGGCGGAATAGGAGTCTGTCATACATCTTGCGCCGGAAGAAGACAAGTGGCATATACTTATGTGCGCCGGTCTTTGCAAAGGCAATGACGATATCAAAACTTGCGGCTCAACTCCGTCTTGATGTCCCCCCTCTGCTACTGACACCCCCAACAACCAGGCGAGTCCCTTGAAGGCATTGACCCGAGCCTCGACAGATGTCCTGATGTTCTCGCCCTTGAACGCAATGTGACCGTTCGGCGCACCGGGGGACACCTCCAGCCTCGTCTTGACGCCGTGCTCCCTCAGGGCTCTCTCGTACACGAGCCCATCATATCTCAAAAAGGGCCTTGCCGGCCCACTTGGAGGAACGTCGGGGGCATCCTCCCATGCGGCGCCCCAGAGTCGAAAGGCGAGTAGTCCGGCGACGAACCCGCCACTGCACAGGATGATAATGACTGGCGGCTTGGCTCCCAATGGGTTCTATGGCTTGTGGATGCGGGTCTCCGAGAGATGGCCACCTCGCGTCTCCACGTCGATGGAATAATCCAAATCGGTGGCTGGCTTGCAAGGCCCCTCGGCCGAGAGCGTATCGTGAGTCTTCAGATTTCAGTAAGCATTCGTAGTCTGACGGAAAAGGGAGACATCCCGAGCCTGCGATGACGTGCTCTATTGCACTTAGCTGAGCAGCTTTCTCTTTCGTGTTGTGTTCCATTGTCTTGGTGCCGAATTTCTGAAGATGAGCATACTGACACGATTCTGATAAGTTTCTGGGGAAAGTGTTAGAGGAAGACTCTTAAGAGATAGTGGTTTGAGTTGCCCAATTGTGATAGCTAATCTATGGTGCACCGTTACCACATAACCGGTCTATCGCAGGCCGAATGTAAGCCTGGGGAGAGTTCCCTTAACAGATAAGGTTCAAAATGTAGTAGACGTTCCTCATTATACATAGTATAAGCCCCTGGCTAAGATGCCCACATCAGATGCCTCAAAACATGGGGAAAATATAAAAGCAAGTCTTGTTGCTAAACCCACATTAGGTAGGCCGCCTACAGACCGGTGGTGTGCTAATGAAGCACCGTACAATCATTTCATCTCCGCATCATGAACAAAGAGGAGGAATGGTTGCCCTAAGCCTGACTGTTTGAGGCACGCTCTTGAAATACTGAGCAGGCCTTGGCGCCAGTTATCGTGGATAGTTTGCGGAACAGAGTACACCCAAGGAATCCTCGCAAGCTCTGCTCCTGGACTTTTGACTGTAAACTTGTTGCGCTGTGAACACCACATACTGCCATGGTAGACTGTCTTTGATTGCATTGTCTTTAAACAAGATCCTCTGATCCAACTCAGTTCATTCCTCTTTCACTTTCGACCACAAAAAGCTCTCTGCCAGTGGAACATGGCCAGTGCTCTGACAGAGAATCGACCCAGCCCACCTGCCTTTGAACATGCCGTCTCTCAACGTCCGGCGAACAACAATGGCTTGGTCTGCTTGCCGGATCATTGGCAGTGGAAGGCTTGTTCTAGTTGAGGCTTTTCAGTCAAAGACGCAGTTGCCCAGAACCCGGGTCAACCTGTGGATATATCAATGTGCTGGTCCGGCCAGCCCAGAAACATTTTCCGACGTCACTCTCCATCTCACAGCCAATAGGAAGCGACATACCACATCTCTCACATCGCCATCCAGCTTAACCACTTGCACCAGTAAACTAGAGACGCTTGCGCGGAAAAAAAAGAAAAAGACTCTCAGTCCAACAAACCCCCCCAGACCTGCCTTTCGCCATGTGCAACTACGTCCTCAACGTCGTCAAGTGCCGCCAGTGTGGGCGCACCATCAGCCAGCACCAGTCCAACTTCGTCTACTGCCCCCCTTACCGCAGCGGCATCCGCTGCCAGGTCATTGAGCGTGGCCGCAACACGCAGCTCGTCTGCTGCTCCAGCTGCCAGCGCGCCTACTAGCTCACCCGGGCCATCAGCGTGAAGGTGTCGGCGCCTTCACGTCCGACTGACCATGAGGACGTGTTCTCGGAGATCCGGGACCAAAGATTGTATTATCGGACAGCGTGGTGAGAAACCCAGTTCCTTAGTGTTTCAATTTGTCCTTGTACGTATCAGGGTGATGGCTCGTCGGGCGACAGGAGCGGCTTGAACTCATTCTAATACATTTATACCAATTGGCGCCGGCGCCGTTGCAGAAGCAGTTCGAGGTTGTCTTCAGCGTGAAACGTATACTTACCATGCACAGCCCATGAGCCCCGTGATCTGTTGACACTGGTACGTTTCGAGTTGTGCTTTTTTAGTTGGCTAACAGCATCTAGTCTTCGCGTGATCTGAAGTGCTGTCTGTGTCTTTGAAGGCGACCCAGTGCCGAAGGTGTAAGTACTGTGCAAGGGTCAGATGGGAAGCGCGCCGTGTTGGCCTCGAGGCAAGTGCCCAATCTGTAATACCCATCGAGCCTCGCGAGACGAGGCATCCACAACATGTAGCTTCAGCGGCGACGTCCCCGCGCAGGCGCAGAGAGAGCCGAACCGGCTCCAAGAAGCAGGGCCCCTCATTGTTCCGTTGTGCAAAGTGCGGACAAGCAGAGAGTCCATGAAACTCTGCCAGCCAAACCATCTTCATTCGTTGACAGCGGTGGGGGCTACCAAGCATCTCGGGCGAAAAGGCGCCGAACCCAAAGTCTGGAGGCACTCGGTCGACGATTCCACCGAGGGAGGCACGACACGGGCCAAAGGGGCACAAAGAGCTCCCGACAACAGGGGAAGAGGCTGGTGAAGGGACCCTCTGATCCAGGGTCGGGGGCCCATTTGGGGTAGGTGAACAGCTTCCCCAAAGGTATTTATCCATCTGTTGGATCCGTCCGAGATGCAACGAAACCAGCCCGTCGTCCTCACGTGTACTACTTCAAGCCGATGCACGAGTACTCAAGGGCAATTCGGGGCGTCATGACAGCGACCGAGCCGAGATGAAGGCTCAACCAAGGCAACCCGGGCGTTCCCTGTACCCAATGCAACGCGACGGACGGAGGACGCTGGCCACGACAGGGCTGAGCGCGACGGTGGTGATGTGTTTCTGGGAAAGTGGACGTTCTCCAATCTTTGCTTCTCGGGCTGCCTGCTCGGCATGGCATGGTGGTGCATGAACTCTTGCACGACTAGGTCGAGGCGGTGGACCTGATACGTGTCGTCCTGCGGCCAGATAGATCGCCATCAGCGTCGGCCAACCGGTATGTCGGCTGAAACCCCGAATCTATCGGCGTATTCGACATGTTCAACAGCGCCACTAAGAACAACAAACAACAATGTCGGACTCGGCAGCACGAAATGCGCATTCGGATTGTGGGGAGGAGCGGCGCTGTCTGGGCTGAGCCGGCCCGTCTGAAGACTGGGGGGGTGCAGGATAACAAGCGCATGAAGATCTGGACGCGTACTCGTACAATCGACAGGCACGAAACCAGCTCGAAGGCCACACACACACACACACACACACACACACACTCAAACGAGCATGTGGCACGGATTACTTTCCAGGCAATGAGCTCGTGCTTGGACCCGGGTCCTCGGACTCGTTCCTGGGGGGGCTGCGACGGGCGACTCTGGACTGGCACTTTAGCCGTGACATGACGGGCTCGAAAACCTTGTCGTCTCGATTACGGGCGGGGGGGGATCAACTTACTACGAGAGTTGTCGCATTACCTGTCGACCTGCCGAGAGGGAATAGCCGGCGGCGAAGGCAGATCCCGGAGAGGAGAGAGGGAGATTCACGAGTCGACAGGCCTAAATACATGCATACATACATACATACACAGACCAGTAGTTTATTAAATCCAGCCAGCCGGTTGCCACCGGGTTCAGATCGGTGTATCCAATGGCCATTGGATGCCGGAAGATGGCTCGGCGTATTCGGGATGGTGGGACGGCCGAGGATCGACCCTCCTCTGTGGAACAGGACAGCTTTGCCGTATTTGGGGAGGGGGGGGGTATGAGTATAGGTACCGGGTAGACCTTACTGCCCTACCATGCATGCAAGCATCACGTCTAGTTTACATAGCACGATGCATTGTATTACAATACGTACAGCATCTACTTCGTCGGTACGGTGGCATTGAGGAGCTTACACAGCCACAGCGCGAGAGCTACCCTGGTGGCGGCAATGCAGCGTCCGAGAGAGAGATGGCGAGAGGGAGATGGCGAGAGAGAGAGACAGAGCCAGTTGCGATGCGACATCCAATCAGGTCAGAGAAAAGGCGAAACCTGGCAGGGAAGCATGTCTTTTGACACGCGGAGATGACAAAAGGCAGAAAGGTTTAAGCAGCCGAGGAGGCAGTGAGTTGAGTTGGCCAGGCAAGCTGGGTGGGTAGGTGAGTGGGTGTAGGATGATCTAGATGCCTCGGGAGAGCATGAAGATGCACATGCATCTAGGTATCTGTCTACCCATCCATCCAGCGATCGATCATCCATCGGATGCTTCTGATCTGCAAGACGCTGCAGGTGCTGCTGCATGGTCGCACCTCCCGGCAGGGCAGGGCAGGGCAGGGGGGTGAGCTGGGTTCGCTGACACGGATGCGCGCGGAGACTGCCGTGACCGTGGTTTTCTCTCTCTTTTATTTTCTTTTGTTTTCTTCTTTCTCCATTTCTCCAAACGGATCGAACGTCTGGGCTGTGTGTCTTGGACCCCTGTTTCGACCATCTCTGTTCTTTTTTGTTCTTCCTTTTTTTTCCCCCCTTTTCCCCCTTTTGTTTTCCCCTTTCTTCATCATATTCTTGTCACCATTTTTGTTTCGCGGCCGCATCATGGGGAAATATTAAGTAGCGCGCCCCCCTCTCCTCCCTCTCTCTCTCTCCATCTCCGCTTCTTGTGTCTCGTCCACTCCGGCTTCGCCCATCGCATCGACTTGTATGCAGCTAGCTAGCTTAGCTCCCTACCTTGCGCAGTTCAATACCCCAAACCTCGCACGCGACCAGGTTGCGTCTCCGTCTCCGACTGATTGGTTGCTCTGACGTCACTTGTGTCTCGTGAACCACAGTTTTGCCGGAGCAGCGAGAGGAGGACTGACCGGGCGAGCTCGAATCGGAGAAGAAGGGAAAACAGCATTTCCATTTTCCCAAACCCACATACATTCCGCATATTCAACCTCTGGACGTCGCCTCCGTTATCGGACTCTCCTCCGATCTCAGCTAACCCATCCATCTATCTCTACTACCCTTATCCGGCCAAACCGCAGCTAGACGCCCATTCTCTCGACCGCCAAAGGAACCGCGACGTTGGAGACAAGAGATTTATATATATATATGATATATATATCTTGATGGCCACCTGCGCCTCACGCTAAAAACAGCCATGGCCCTCCCCCAAGCCGCCTCCTCGCCCCTGTCTGCCGAGCAGATCAAGGCCCTCTTCAACATCCTCACCCATTTCGAGACCTACCACGAGATCGAGAAGTTCAAGAGGCCCGAGACCATCGCCAACTATGGCTACCCCTTCACCCAGACCTGCTCCGCCGCCGCCCCCTCCTACGCCCGCGAGCCCTCCGCCCCCCTGCTGCACACCGTCTTCACCAGGTTCATCCTGAAGCTGCCCGGTGTCCGCACCTTCGCCCCCGACTTCTGGAACGTCCGCGTCCAGGGCATCATCACCGCCTTCGCCGAGACCGGCCTGTCCGAGGCCTACGACAAGGGCGCCCTGGGCATTAGGAAGACCCTGGCCACCGCCTCCTCCGCCGTCATCGAGGCCGTCGTCCGCGGCGCCATCGGCGGCGCCCCCTACAGCCGCCCGCCCGCCTCCGCCCGCCCCCCCGAGTACGACCTCGGCAGCGCCGCCGACCTGGCCCGCGCCTGGGACGACGCCATGCACCGCCTCGTCTACGAGGACCTCTGCGACGACCTGTTCGACCACCTGGCCCAGTCCGACGACTTTGACTCGCACTCCCCCATGACCCGCGCCGTCAACGAGTACATCATTCTGCAGTAGGTCCCCAATCTCCACCCTCCGCGATGGCCCTCCCCCTCCCCCCCCGTGTCGGAAGAAACTCCAGTGCTGAACCCCCTTCGTTCGGTCCAGCTTGTCGAGCCTGGCCCATCAGGTCCTGATCGTCTCCCCCGAGGGGCAGTACCTGGTCAAGCTCCTGGAGCAGGCCCACAAGATGGTGCCCTACAACATGGTCCGCCAGACCCTCAAGGTCGGCAACGCCGCCACCATGATCGCCGGCATGATGAAGATCTTCCTGGCCAAGATCAGCGTCGGCTCCGTCTCCAACTGGTTCGGCATCACCAAGGACGCCGCCGACGGGATGAACCTTATGCAGAGGTAAGCCTACTCCCATGCAAGCACACACCCCTCACACACACACACACACACACACACACACACACACACAAACACACGTGTACCCAATGGCTCACACGGATTGCCCTTGACAGAATCATCTCCGTCATCCTCGGATGGGACTGCACAGAGTTCAAAAAGACCATCGACAGGATATCCAAGGCCAAGAACAGGCCGAGCAAGGGCGCCCTCGACGCCATCCGCGCCCACGTCGACTCGCCCCCCGAGGCCCGCGAGGCCGCCCGCGCCGAGAGCGCCCGCCGCGGCAGGTCCGTGGTCGCCGTCATCCTCGAGACCGCCGACCCGGTCCTCCTGGCCGACATGAGCGACGACGAGCACGCCCTGTGCCTCGAGTACTACGCCGCGCTCCTCGGCGCCCGCGACCGCGAGGTCATCATCGCCGTCCTCTGCAAGCAGAGCCCCGACCTCCTCACCCAGCTCGTCCGCGAGGCCGTCGCCGGCTTCGAGCCCATGATCCGCGCCGTCCACAACAAGGTCGACCTCTCGGACCACCTCAAGGACGCCCAGACCTTCCTCGACCAGCTCATCGCCACCAGCAAGCCCGGGAAGGGCAGGTCCAAGGACGACCCGGACGCCGTCATGCCCACCGTCGAGGACTACGTCCAGCTCTGCAAGAAGAACAGGCACCTCCTGTACAAGTGGCTGCACGCCGTCAGCAAGGACTGCCCCGAGGTCATGGGCCAGTTCAGGGCGTGGTCCAAGGACTCGCTGGTGGCCTTCCTCAAGACCGACAGGGGCGGCGGCGGCGGCGGCGGCGGCGGCGAGAGCATCGAGGACCAGCTGGCCGGCATCTTCAGCCGCGTCCCCGACACGACCAAAGAGGCCCTGCTGCCCGTCATCGACGCCCACGCCGCCTACCTGCGCGAGCTGGACGAGCTGTCGCTGGCCCGCATGCAGGCCATCCTCGACGGCGGCTCGTCCAGCATGGCCGGGCCGGGCGTCTACCTCGCCCGGTGGCAGTCCCTGATGGACGAGACCCTCATCACCCCCGCAAGCCCCGTCGGTCCCGTCCGCCACGGCAGAGACGTCAAGGCGCCGTCCTCGCCGTCCTCGCCGCCACCGCAGGCCAAGCGCGCCTCCGCGTCGAGCGGCGCGAGCGACGACGTCGACGTCGTCGCCGCCGCGGTCCGCAAGATGAGCATCTCCCCGGTGCCCGAGGCCCCCGACGTGCGGCCCGTCATCAGGGCGCTGGCGCCCATGTTCCAGAGGAAGCTCGTCACGGCGTCCATGGCCAACGGCGCTGCCGCCAACGGCTCCGAAGACCAACACGGTGTGCCGTTTTGATTAGAACCCTCTCTCTCTCTCTCTCTCTCCACTTTCTCCCGCTCTCTCTCCTCTTTTTGTTCCTTTTCTTGGATGGCTATCAGGGGGGGTATGTACTCGGCGTTGACATTTCTGAAATGCGCGCTCTTGGGAACAGATCAGGGATGGGCTTACACACTGGGGAGCATGACTGCGCATGATTGCATGAGGACACGGCTTTGCTTTTCTCCCTCGCTCAACACGCCCGGCCTGGCGTCTTGGGGGTTTGGTTCCCGCATGGGGTGGGCGCCAGACAAAGGGAGGGGGCACTCGCTCCGAATACAGACGCTGAAAAGAATTATCAAAACATCATGGCCGCGTCGAAATGACGTACTTTTTTGCAACTTTGCGCCAAAATTACAGCAATGAGCTAGCTTCGACGAGCCATGTATTAAAATAAAATCTACTTCCGTCTAGCAAGTCATCTGTCTAACCGTCTTGTCTCTATTTTCTCCGTGGCTCTCATCTTCCACCCATTCGCCGGGACACAAAATGCAAAACAGCGTCTGCATGGTTTATTTTTTTTTCTACCTCTCTCCGACCCTGTCGATATACACACGTCCTTATGCTTCGTCGTCGGCGGTTTGCTTGGTGCGCCTGAAGCGGCCCAGGACCTTTGAGCACTGCTTCGTGACCGTCAGAATCCCAAAGGTCCACCCCTTGATCCGAACGGTGTAGACGAAAAAGTAGACGAGAGCCCAGTTGGCGACGGCAAAGCCAACCAGAATGCCGAACGAGGGCCACTTGTCGGCGGAGTGGACGTTGAGCGTTCGCATGTACTCGCTGCCGTCGCGGTATGGGCAGTAGCCACAGTTGGACGTCGCCTCCGGGTTCTCCAAATAACCCGCCCTGGCGACCTCGTTCACAAATCGCTCGGCATACTGTCCGCAGGTTGACCCGGGCGGCGGGTTGAACCGTGCAAGCTCCACGGAACTGCAGTTCACCACTGCTGGAGGGAGGGCAGCGGAGAGGACCCCGCGGGTGAACCAGGTTGTCGGGTTTATATAGTACATCCAGTACTTCCAGAATGCCGGGATTGAGTCGTACGGGACCAGAATGCCGTTGAAAAGGGCCACCATAACGAAGAAGAAGGGAAGGATCTGCCAGAAGTAAAATCAGCAAGTAGCTCGCAGCCCTCATTACAACTGGGGGCTTACGTTTGAGATCTTGGAGTAGGAAGGCCCAAAGGCCGAGATCCACTGTCCCCAGCTCGATTGGAAGAGCGACCAGACAATGACCATCAGGTAGCTATAGCCCGCGGCTGTCATCGAATACCCCACAGGGAAGAACCACAAGAGCCAGTAAATGGTGGCAGACACTATGGCCATGGGTATCTCGCAGACGACGTTGGCAGTGCAAAAGGCAACCCATCCGTACGTGCGACTCGGCAGCTCGCGGTCTTCCCACAGATCCCGGTTCTGAAAGAACTTCAACACAACAGAGTTGACCACTGTGGGAGGGATAAAGCTGTCTTTTGTCTCAGCAAGTATGTCTTCAATAACCACAAGGTCTTGTATTCCGGTGCACTCACAAGATGAGAATGATGGCGCTGAACATGCGATTCTGCATGCTTGCGACGTCATTTCCGAGCATCCAAAACGTCTGTTGCTCGGGTCAGCTTTCGCATTGATCGACTAGATCCGAAGGAGGCGGCACTTACAAATCCGTTGAAGATGCCTATGATGGCGTGGACGAATAACCTGCTGTACAAGTATTGGGGTTCTCGCCAGTGCTGGACAAACATTCTCTTCGTGAGAAGAAGGGATTGGTATGCGGTAGACGCCGCAAAGTCCGTCTGAGCCGCCACACTGGTCGTGGGCGGGCGTCTCTCGGCAGTGATCTGGTCAATCTCTGCGACAATGGCCTTGTGTTCGTCGGACCTGAGCCACTCATCGCCCCAGTCGATGCGCTTTCCGTCCAAGCACGCTGAGGCTGTCTCCAGGATGAACTCGGCCACGTTGCGGCTCGGTGGGCAAGAGAACCCCCTTTGCGCAAAGTAGTCGATGACAACGGAGCCGTTCGTGCCAACCGGGCCAAAGTAGAAGGTCCTCCCGCCTCTATTGAGACCGAGAATCATATCAAATTGCTCGATAAGGTCAGAGGAAGGCTGGTGGATGGTGCAGATGATTGCCTGGCCGGCGTCGCATAGTTTTCGGAGGAATCGTACAATAGAAAATGCAGACTGGCTGTCGAGGCCACTCGTCGGTTCGTCCAAGAAGAGAAGGAGCTTAGGCTTAGCGGCTGATGGGTCGCAAGTTAGTCATTCAAGTCATCTCGGTCGTTGTGTAAGTGGCTGGAGGACTCACCAAGCTCAACTCCGATGGTGACTCGTTTCCGTTGTTCGACAGTCAAGGAAGAGATGATGGCGTGCTGTAAGTTGCTCAGTTCCAGCAGACTGATGATTCTGTCCACGTAGGCAATCTTTTCCTTGCGTGGAATCGCACTCTCTTGCCGGAGCAATGCAGAGAATTCCAGTGCCTCTCGTATTGTTGCGGTGCCCTCGTGTATGTCCCTCTGCTCACAGAAGCCAGTACTTCTCTGAAACTCGGGCCCCAGGCTGGCCCCGTTGACCAACATCTCTCCAGACACCACACCAAAGTTTGGATTCTGTCTCTGTGCAATGGTGTTGAGCAGAGTCGTCTTGCCGGCACCGGAACTACCCATAAGCGCAATCATTTTTCCGGGTTTGGCGTATCCACAAACTCTGTCAAGCAGCTGTCGCTCTCCGTCGCCGTAAGGAACCGTGTAGTTAATGTCCTTGAACGTGAAGACACTCTGGCCGTCCCCGATAGGCTCAAACGATTCTTCGGCTGCTTCGGCCTTGTCTGTCTCTTCTTTCTTGGCTCCTTCGTATTTGGCGAATATCAGAGACTGGGCTCCAGTGCTCTTGAACTTTACTGTCTCAACGGCCAACACGGTCACACCTAGGTAAAATACGGTAAAGGCAACTATGATTCCAAAATTGCGCCACAGATTCGCCCTCGAGCTGATGAACCGTTAGGCATCTATGGTACAGAAAGGGACATTGTCAAACTTACTATTGGTACGAAGCCTCTAAATAAGCTGGACCGCTGACTGTTTTGCTGCCGAGTGATGATCCAGGAAGAGAGCAGCCCTGGTAGCTAGGGTCCGAGCCAGGTCCACGAGGCACCAGTTGAGACTCACTGCATTGCATCTCCCGTGCGAAGAACTCGTTCGTTTGCAGCGCTTCGAAACCATAGGAAACAGGATTGATGTAGTAGATCCAGCCAAACCATATTGCGTCGCTCAGAAGGGCGGGTTTGGGGATGACATATCCTGTCATGATGAACATGATGTTCAAAACTAAGCAATCAGCAACGCATTCCGGTGTTTTGAAGAGCGAATCAACAACTTACCGACACCCACAAAGCGAACGGCATCGTCGACTGTGGATGAAAGTGACGAGAACATCCGGTACATGGTTGTGAGGCAGAAGGTTGCCGTGTACACGAACAGCGTATAGATCCAAAACTTGGCTGCGTTAACATCAAACCGAGACAGGAAGTAAACGGGTACGCAGAACAGAATGGTCATGATCAGAATCAGCGGTACGTCCAAGACCATCCTGGCAATCACCACTGCAGACGGTCTGTAGAAGGCAAATACTCGTTGTCTCTCGATTGTCGCACGCCCGGATATTGCAGGAAGAAGCTCCGCGAACTGGAGCCATCCGATGAAGGCGATGGAGAAGAAGACGACACCACCGCGTGCGAAGACTGAGGATGTGTCTTGTCCGGTGCCGTAAAAAAGTGACGAGACGATGAGACTGTTGGCGACGATGATGACTAGTTTCGTGTAGAAGGAGCCGAGGTCGCCCCAGAAGAGCCAGGCTTGACGCTTGGTGCAGGCGGCTACCTGCTTCAAGAATGATACGGTGTAGACGGAATCGCCGATGACTGTTTTGCTCTTGGCTGCATTGGATGTCAGCAGTTGACACAAGTGGATTGGACGAGAGGGTTTGGCTTACAATCCTTCACCGTGGCCTCGAAAACACGGTGCTTTTCGTTGTTTGCCGACCTACTTTCACGTTCGTAGTCGTCAACATCTTCAAGCAGGCGGTGGTAGTGCTCGCTGTTTCGGAAAGCCTGCTCGAGCTCTTCGGGTGTTTTGGGAGCTGTGTCCTCTCGGCCAGGCTGAAAATGTCGTGCGTTCTTGTCGGCAATAGAAGTCAGGAAGTCGGCGGTGGTCCTGTGCCACGTTAGTGTCAGTCGCCGCAATCAGAATAAAGTTCCGCCATCACTCACTGTCGTGGGGGACACAAATAGCCCAAGTCTTGGAAGTATTTCTTCGCTTCGCCGGCTGGTCCTTGGAAAAGCATGCGGCCATCGTCTATCACAAGGACCTTGTCCATCAACTCGTAAATCGATTCTCCTGCTTGATATAGCGTAACTAGCGTGGTGCGCCCGCTGACATCGGTGTACACACGAAGCGATTTGGCAAAGCTCAGGGCTGTGCTGGCATCGAGGCCACGAGTTGAGTTGTCCCAGCAAACAACGGATGCTCTCGTAGCCAGTGTCTCTGCGAGACTCACACGCTTCCGTTCTCCTCCGGAGACACCTGTCCAAGATCAGCTCTGCAGTTTTCAACCAATAATGACGAATCACGTACCTCGGATATGTTCGTCTCCGACCAGTGTATTCTGCGTGTGCTCGATGCCGAACATCTGAAGAAGAGAGTCTAGGATGGGCGGAATAGTCCACTGTTCCCGCTTCCGGGTCTTGGTTTTGAGGGCAAACCATAACGTTTGCCACACCGTAAGGGAGGGGAAGTGGCGGTCGTCTTCTTCGCAGTAGACGACCTCGCCTCTGAAGCGTTGCAGCTGGTCCTCGGCTGGGATGACACCGTAGTAAACGTCGCCGTCGACTTTGACATATTCATCCCGTTGGTTGGCGATAGCCTTGAGGAAGGTTGAACAGCCCGAACCCGGCCGACCCAGCACCAACATGATCTCGCCGTGGCGCACCGTGCCCGTCATGTTCCTGATGAGGTCGACAGTGGGTTCCTTGTGGAGCTTGAGTTTGGGGAAGATGCTGGTGATGAAATGGTAGAAGTCTGGTCCAAAGGTATTCATCAGATCCCGGGGGAATGTGACGACCTGCTCGGTCGATGATTCGATGCCCTTGACTGTGAGGTTCTTGAAGGACACACCGAGGCGTTTCGCCGGACCGCCGCTCGGGGTGCGCATATCCATGATGCCCCTTCTGAGGAAGTCGGGCAGGTCGAATGAGTTGTCGGCAGACAAGCTGGAGGCGACGGTAGAGTCGCTGTCGCCGCCGGCATCGCCCCTGTTTTGGTTGGCCGGTCCTTGGTTGTATGCGGTGGAGTGCTGTTTCTGAATCGTGCTGAGCTCCTTCTCGAGGCCATGGAACTCTTCAAGCGCAGCGTGGACCGAGATGTCACCGGCGGCATTCTCGCCCCAGCGACCATCAGATTCCGGTACCATTGTTCCGGCCATGACGCTCTTCGGCTGAGCCCGAAAAGCAAAGGGAATACGGTCGATGTTTTCCGCCCTCTGATGGTTTGTTGCGTGTACTGGAGACGTTGTCGTTGTGTTCGGTCGAGCCTGTGGAAGCAACGAAACAGGAAGCAGCGAGCTTGAAGGGCAGGCAGGCAGGAAGGAAGGACCCGCGGTTCGCCAACAATACCGGCAGTTGCGCGACGCGGACGTATTGGTATGCGGGATCACAGGCCCCCTTCCGTTTCCCGAATCCTAAAGACCAGATAAACTAAACACACAGAAGAACTCTCACGTCGAGGGAACTGCGTCTAATTATTATTATGTGAGTCGTTCCAAGCTAAGGTGTCTGCCAACCTCCTTTGGTTTGATAAGCCGACTCCACTCGGCCTGCACGCCGTTAATGTTCTATTAGGGTACCCGTCCCCAACATGCACTCCACGGACCGATGCTTTGTAATTCGCGGCGAACCGTCAGTACCCCCCACCTCCCAGGAAAAAAAACAAGGGCTCCGTGATGCAAGTTCCGTAGAGAAAAAAAAGGGGGTGGGAGGGGTTGTTGGTTTGTCTTTTGAGTTCCGACAGGGTACTACTCGACCTGGCGGAGCCCATCCAATCTCCAAAGTCCGTGGCAGAGATGTATGACCAACTAAGAAGCTGTAAAAACCCTCATCCTCGGGTGAATGAATCCGCGCTATGCACGTAACCTCGACGCCGGTTGGAGTGATGACATACATGTAGTACAAGCTCAACATTCCTGTCGGCCAGCAGAGCCCGCATGTGCATCGCATCCGAGACAAGCGCCATTATCAATCCGGTTAGGGCCGAGCTTCTTTCCGCTCACGAAGCGGAATCCAAATTCCTGGTGGGGCCCGGCACCTGAGCCAGTCCCCCGACTGCCGCTGCCCTAGCGTAGCAATACGCGTCGGTCGGTGGCGAGCCCGCTTCCAGCTTCGATGCCTGCCTGACCAGACCTGTCCTTATGAAGCACGACAAGGACTTGAGCATATGGGCGTCTTCGCTGACTCGAGAGGACACGCCATCCCATATACTATCTTGAGCCTACGGGCGCCGGAATGCCGTTCGGCGCAAAGACCAGGCGTTTGGTGTTACGAGGTACGAGTACGAGGTGTCTGTTGTATATTAGTCACTGCTATTCCCGAAGTCAGTACGGATAGCTGGGCCTTTGTTGCTAGGTAGGTGACATCATTGATAGTTGCTGCATGGTTTCCTGTTAACTCTCCTCGCCGAGTTATAATACCGCGCTCTTGACGACTAAGTAAGGTTTCTACGATATGAAGTGCCTCGAGATCAGTTTGCACCCACCCCGAACTGTCTATCGCCTCGACAAGAAAGGCACACACAAAAACTGCCTTTCAAACTTGCAGTCCCACCTGATCCGCCAAGCGCTGCGACTTGCTGACATGGATGGCCCACAACCCGGATCGGCGCGTGCTGCAATGGGAAATATGTCTCAGGGCGGCACGGTATCGCATGCACCTGACAGGATGTGCACAGCTCCGTACCTATCCTGCTAGTAGTAAGGTACGGCATGCTTGCCACCGAGCCAAGAGCCCCTGCCGGCGGTGTGCAATTGAACCTGGCCTGGCCTGCCCGCAACGAGGAGAGAGGGTCATGTATCACAACGACGTGGATTGGCCCTACGCTTTCCCGCTCGACTATCCCGGCCAACTGCCAGTATTGGCTGGCGGGACAGCTCCAAAGTTTTGAATCCCCCCTCCTTATCAAGCGCCCATCGTTGCCATTCCAGGTCGCCGGCGCGTGGAGGGCTCCGCAACTTATACAGTGACACGCAGCAACTCCTGGCTACCTATGTGACTAGGCACTCACAAACGCTGTGACCACATGCCAAGTCTGCACGAAGACATTCCTAGACACGACCAGCTCCACCTCCGGGCTAACGGGGAAGTCCTGGATTTAACCGGCGGTCAAGGTCCTAAACTCCGGCTGACCGGCCCCGCTCTCTCGGCCTAAAGACCGGAGAACCCATACCCATAGCTTCGGCCTGCCTGGCCTGACAAGGGGGCCCAGAGACCGTGCGACGCCAAGGCTGTGACTCATATTGACTGAACTCGGCTTTATTCCAACACATTCTTCACAACGCCGAATCTGATAAATCAAGTCCAAGCGGGCTTGACATGCAAGTAAATCACTGCGCAGCACCGGGCACAACAAAGATGGTTGACTCGAACCTTTCAGCTGAATGCGGGTTGGAAACGCTAGACGATGGATTGACCCAGGCACCATAGCATCCAACTCAAGCACGCCCTAGTCACATAACCTCTCGGACAGGTTCATGTCGAGAAGCTCTTCCACGTCCTTTGGCACCTCGAATTCCTTCTCGGCTGGCAGCAGTCCCAGATCGACCAGTTCTCCGTCACCGACGCCAGGCCGCTCTTCCAAAACCCTCTTCAGTTCTCTGGCACGCGCCGTGACGTCCTCGATGCCGACAATCATGGTGGCGACCCAATCTCGACAGATATCCGGGGGGATGCCTATCTGTATGCTGCGGTGCGGCAGTCTCTCCAGCCGTACGTCCCGCTCGGGGTCCCATTGGATTTTCACTCCGCCGCCGTTCCTGTTCTCGCTTCCGCGATGAGCAAGAACGCCTTTTCGAAGCAGACCGACAAAGTCGCCGTGCCTCATCTTCAGCGCCAAGAGGCGTTCCTGTCCCGGGTCCTTGAATGAGTACGCCGCGCGGTACAGCATCCAGGCCCAGCTTGGTTTGATCCATGTCATCCGGGTGGTTTTGAAACTCGGCGACGCGTCGAGCCTCTGGAACTCAACCGCTGCCGTCGCAATCGTCGAATTATATGCCTGGTAAACCGTAATGCTTTCCTCGTCGAACAGTGCTCTGATTTGGCGCAAAGGGGTCTGAGGTTCGTGGCTCTCGTTGTGTTTCTGGCCGGACGCACTGGTAGACATATTGAAACCCTCGGTGAGGTTCTTGAGGGATGCAGCAAATCAAACGCGTCTATGCCTGAGACTGATATAGGTTTTATGCGGAAGCCGAGTGGCGGCGCGGCGCCCAGACGGACACATATCTCTTGATGACCGGCTCACAAGCCTCCGGCCACGGCGCCACAGAGCCACTGCGGCAACGGATGAGTCACGCCGACATCCACTATGCAATTACAATCGGGTAGTCGCCGCAAAGTCCGAAACAAGGCGGCCTCGTGGCCGTCTCGATGCGTCATTTCACGTGCAGGAGTCGACGCTCTGCTGTACAAGCTTGCCAACAGTCTCCTTTGAAGCCATTGGATCAGTCTTGCTGTCAGCCTCCTCGACGGAAACCCGGGTGACCGTCTCGAGCTGGATGCCTTCAAGGCACACGTCCCTGCCTCGAAGCGAGATCTGACTCTCGCGGCGATCAAGGCGGCTCTCCGAGGCGGACTTCGGGCGGTAAGACGACTTCTGCAAGCGGCTGACCCGTCTGGGAGTCCGGGAGCCCCCCGGCGGCCCTCCATGAATCCACACCCGGTAGCCATACTGCTGGCTCGTCGGGGTGAACATGAACGTGTCGATCTCCACGTTTTGTTCGCCGACGGGCGCGTCGAACAGGATGCCGCCTTGGGTGAGGGAAAACACTAACACATCGAGCCATCCGTTGGAGGAGATCATAACGCCAGCCAAGACAAGATGGGACTTTGGTGGTTTGACGCTGCCGCTCTGCATCATGTGGCTCAAAGCCAGGGGCGCCGTGCACAGGAGGAAAATAAGAGGATACAGCAGGAAGATGACGCGCGTTTTTACATCCAGCCTCTTGCCCGTCCGCGTGTATATATGAGGCGAACCCGCGAGACTGGGAGAGACAGCGGCAAAAGGTTCCTTCGACACAGCCACGACCTCGTGTATCTTCCGCGAGGCCTTGTGCTCCCGTTGAAAGTGGAAGAAGACTGCGACGTAAGCCGTGGTGCCCGTGAGTATCAAAATAACCATCCACATGAAGTGCAGAGTGACACGCAGGATTTCGTACTCGGTGTTGATCCAGCACTATCATCACAAGATCAGCAACGGGGGCGTTGCTCGGCCACGAATGGCCAAGAAGAAAAAGAGCGAGTTGCTTTACCCAAAGCCCATCACGGACGTAGAAGCCCCCGGCCTCTGCGCCGTTGTTGGTGATGATTACACCGAGAACAGACGTGAGAAGCACAAGGAGCCACAGGCAGACGACGACGCCGTAGAAAACCTTGCGTGGGATCTCGATCGCTCTTACAAGCGTCAGGTAGGTGTGGACCGCAGTGGTCGCAACAAACGAGGTCGAGGCGAAGTTCCCCGTGGAGATGAGCCACCCTTGCGCCCAGCATGCCGGCGAGTTGCCGGGGATACCATTCTCCACGAGCCATTTGATGCTCAGGAGGTAGGCACATGATTGGATCGTATCCGCCAGGAGAACGTTGAGTACAAGGACGAGAAACTGGTTTGGGACGCGTCTTTGCCTCTTGCCGGTTTGTGCGCGGCATGAAGTACCAAACCCTTTGGATAGTCCAACGACATCGTCAATTCGCGTAGATGACTTTAGCCGTCTCGGGGTCGTCCTCGAAAGCCAGAGTGCTAGTCGACAGGTGAGATAGATGAGAAGCGCAGAAGATGCGACTAAGGAAAGGCCAGAAAAGATGGTCACGGCTTCAAGACCATGGCGTAAGTCGAAAGATAGTGGGGAAAGAGTGTTGTTGTTGCCCTTCATGGCTGTAAAGATACTGAAGGGTCTCACGAGGTTCATTTCCATGCTATACCTGCCGGTTTTATCTAACAGCCCGACGTCACTCCTCCGAAGCACACCAGAAGGATCTTTTGCTTCGCGAGGCCATGCCTCGTAGGCGTGCGTCCCGTACTTGTACCACCGGTGTGCAAGCCAACCTGTCCAGTTCTGAGGAAGTCAGGGACTGTGCGAATCTCATTAGTCCCTCCTTTCATGAAAAGGCTGCAATACTAGTGTTGCTACTCAGCCGGACTGTCTTGACGAGTGAGAACTAAAAATGGTCCACGACTCAGGTTGCAGTAGGAACTATCAAGAACTCCACATTTGGATTGCCTAAAGCTGGTTTCAGATCCTGGAAGTCAAGTAGCCCCATGCGCTATTCGCGAGAGGCAAGGAGCATGTGGAAAAATAGAGTTTGAGGAGTCGAACTGCCGTTCCAACTCTAAAATTGTGTGAAGGAGCAGCAATATCGCCATAACAGTGGTGGTATTGGTGATGTGTAACTGTGAGAAAAGGCTGCTGGCTGGCAAGGTGAAGAAGCTGGATATCTGGCAGTCAGAGGTCACATGACCACTGCCAACATAACACGAGTTCGCAATTATACTAGGGGAGAGCTGGCCTATCGCAGAAAAGCTACCATCAGACTACGAACCATCCGTATCCTCAGACAGGTACAAGGACGAAAATATACCTACTAGGATACTTCACTAACAAGGATGGGCATTGCTTGTCAGCTAGGTCAACACACGGTTAGATGAACCATGGAGTCTCCCAATTATTCATATCAGCTCCGGCGAATGAGCAAAATGTGTTCCTATTCGAAATTGAAGAACATAGCTCCTTGACGGCACTAGTGGATCTTCGCTGATGTGGTATTGTGTTCAAAGCTTGACCGGCGGTCGATCTTCTGCAACGTGCCGTAGGAAAGGATTTGACGCGTGGAAATAGCAGGCAGGCTCGAGTCAATACCTATGGAATCTTGGTGTTGGGGTCCCTTTCAAATACATAGACGCTCGGCAAGTGGGAGGCGGGCACCCCACTTTCATCACAGATTTTCGGACCCATTGAACTGAAGCATATCGACTACCTTGTGCTCGGTTGTCTACTATTATGATAAGAACACTTACTTTGACCCAAGAGCCAGGTACTGGGCAAACTGGACCTAGGCCCAGACTCTGACCGACTAGTCTCGTATCTGGATAGTTGGCTTACTGGGAACTCCGCTGTTTAATTTCTGTTGAAGGATCACGTGCGGCATTCCATCATAGTAAAAGGCGCAGTCATCTTTCACTTCGACAATGGCATCGAGTCATGATGCCCCTCTGTCCGGCGCAGGGTCGAAACCTAGTCCGCCTCGAAGTAGTTGGTCACGTTTTCAATACATGGTCCATCTCGATCCCGCCGAGCCGCTAGCATGCCACGAGGGCATCTCGTGGCAGCCCTTCCCACCAATGACCACCTAAGACCATCCTCGGTGTTCGTGCTTTCGCTGGGGTTAGTCCGAGCGGTGGTGCCTGTGGAACCTATCCCCAGTTTACCAATACTTGAAAGACTTTGCCTGTGATGCTCATTGGATAGCTGGAAGATAGACCAGGGTGGCCCGGCAAAGGTTGCTCGTGTCGATCAGCCCGTCACGCAGACTCCCCCACGAGAGAGCCACGCCAGACCGATTTCCTGGGCTCGATGCTAACTGCTTGCACTGCAGTTTGACGGGGCACAATGACAACCGTCTGTGCGCACTGCCTAAGCGAAACTAACGATTCGGGAATCTGCACGTTTGTTGACCAGACTGACTCTGCACTTCACCCAGGATCTGCAGGATGGCGTACCAAATGAGAAGTTCCAATGCTCATCACAACCTTGAGGAGTTAGCCGCCTGGCCTCGTCAGCTAGGCATTGGTGGTGGAGATGGGAGTCGAGACCATTTGAAGATCAGCTTCATGGCTAGGTTTTCTATCGTGAGCTTGTTTGTTTGTTTTGTCTTTCTTTTGCTTTTTTTCCCCTTGGCTTGTGTTCCACTGTTGCTCGAGCTTCGCAAACCGCAGGGAAAGAAGACTTAAGGACTGCCTGTGGCAGAACCTACTCGAGCCACGATGTCCTTCGACCAACCGATGGCCGCCACTCGAACATTCGTCTTGCTCGCCTTGTTCCTCGGACTGAGTAGCACAGTCCAAGCGGCAGATTTGACGGCGTTACCGTCCTGTGGCGTAAGTAAATCACCCAAGGATTGGTTATATACAGCGCCAGCTGACGCATCTAGATCAAATGTTTTTCGCAAGAACTCGGTCTGTCTAATTGTGCTAGTACGAACCAAACTTGCCTGTGCGCCGATGATGTTTTCATTGGCCAAGTACAAACATGCATTCTCGCAAGCTGTACGGTGAAGGAATCGCTGAGTAAGGGTCGACATTGTGATACCACCTATTGACATTGGTCTAATCGCTTCTGTTTTACAGTCATAAGAAATTGGACGGAGAGTGCCTGCGAGTGGTCTTCAGCTGGGTCCTCAGCTGACCCCGGCAAGTTGATACGACAAGTGCGAGCGTTTACTCTGGTCTTCCCAACTATTCCTCTCATCATGCGGATTGCCAATAAATGGATGAGAATTTCGCCTTGGGGCTGGGACGACACTACGATTGTGTTTGCATATGTAAGGCTCTCCCCATCCATTACACACGTCTAACAATCCTTAGGCTTTCCTTACAATTTTCACTCCACTGGGCTATCTGGGTAAGCTGTTCAATTTCTACAATGGTTTATTCGTAGACTAACGAATGTCTCTGTAGCTCAAAAGGCTGGCTCAGGAGAAGACATCTGGACCTTGAAACCTGAGCAGATTACCGAAATCCTTTTGGTGAGTTATAAAAACCTCTTGAAACTATTGACCAGGATGGTAACAGGACAAGATGTTTTACGTGATGGGTATATGCTACATGACTTCCTTGGCCGCTATCAAGGCTTCCATTCTCTTTCTGTATCTACGCATCTTCCCAGATGCAAGAGTTAGAAGTATCCTGTGGTACACTCAACTTGTTAACCTTATAGGTTACATAGTGTTTACTGCCACTGCGATTTTCTCTTGTCGTCCAACAAGCTACTTTTGGACCGGATGGGCAAAAGAAACGGAAGGCGAATGCGTTAACCTGAATGCCTTGTCAGAAGGACATGGGGATTCAATGTCATACTCGATATCTGGATGCTGATACTACCGCTATCACAAACTTACAACCTTAACATGAAACCCAGAAAGAAGATGGGCATCATGCTTATGTTTGGCATTGGAATGTTGTAAGTACAGTTGAATTACCTTTGGTATTTCCCATCGCTAAACTCTGGAAGCTTGACAGCAGTAAGCGCCTACCGTCTCTACGTGCTCAGGGATTTCGCAAAGTCCTACAACTTTACAGGTGAGCCTCCACCTACCTTTGCCATGTCTGCTAGCATTCTAAAATGTTTTTGAACGCTAGCCGGCTCGTTCCAGACTGCTATCTGGACCACTATCGAGCTCAGCGTAGGAATCTTTGTAGCCTGTCTCCCAAGCAGCCGTGGGATTGGGAAAACACTGTTCCCGAAACTCCTCCAAATGACGCACATGTCATCGAGATCGACCAGATCGGCGGCTAATGATACCGATAATTCAAGACGAACACCAATAATGAGATCCAGCGGCCACGGACGGCACATTGTTTCCAGCGAGGAATCATCGATATCCGAGTTGGTATGGGAGCATTCGAATAAGATTCCTATGCACGATCTGATTCAGTCGAACTCAGCTGTCACGGCACCATCCCAGACTCACAAATTGCCAAAACATCCGATAAGACAGCCAATGGTGGACCATACCAGGCAGTTAAGTATGCAGCTGAAATTAAACCCGAACGAACAGGGAGACGGGCAAGAAAAGGTATAGCTGTAAGCAGTAGCTTCTAGGGCATTCAACAAAGCCACGGCCGTTTTCGCCGCAGTCGGCCAGGCACTTGATCAAGCTTGAAATAACAGGCGCCTCATATCGATCGATGTTCGTGATGACGATAAGACGAACAGGCAGGAGGAGATGATATGAGTCAACATGATAAATTCTTCTCAAAATGGGAAGTCGACATCCTGTCGTGTTTTCAAGGGTATGTGACCAGACCAATTGTTTCTGTGAGTGGAATCTCCTCCCCAGCTTCTAGTGCTGATAGCTCAGTTTTCATGGCGTGAGTGAGCTCTAGTGCAGTTAGCGCAACAGGCGGGGACAGAGTGAGATCCCTTGATGCTACCCAGAAAACCCTTGATGCTTGTTTCTCGGGCCGCTGTGGACACTTAGGGACAGAAGACTCCCTCGATGGTTCGGAAATCCCGCAAGTGCAAAGAGTCCTCCGCCGTTTTTTTCCTTCTTTTTCTCGTGTTTTCTTCTTCATTTTGTTTTCTTTTTTTGGCGCGGTAGGCAGCCGATGTATTACCAAACGCACTAGCTTGCGTGTCTGAAACCCGAAGTCCTAGCCGATGCCGAACAATTTAGCGGGTCGATAATGACGAAATACCCGCTGGCTTTTACCGTTGTCAATAATTGCGAATCGGCCAAACCGTGGAGGGTATTTTCACGGCGCGTCTTCCCCCAAGCAGGAAAATAAAATAAAATAAAGATAAAAAGTTCTCAACTGAGTTACTTTTTAACAAAAAAACCATATCTACCTATGTAACTCGGCCGCGGTGTGTTGAAGGGGTATGTGTGTGTGTATGTATATATATTTAGTTAGTAAGCGGGAAACGTAAATTCAATTCGAGCGGCTACGGCGGCCCATCCCGGTTAACACGCAATGATTGGCAGGGAAATATGGGACATCTTATCAGATGATCTAATCTGATCACCCGACGCACAATAGGCGCCCGTCCGGTGGTCGCCTGCTGACAGAGACTACCCCCCCCCCCCCTTCGGTACCAAGGTGGGATTTTAGGCACCCTTCAGCTCGCTGCTCCGATATGCCGATGGCACTGTTTCCAACTTCCTCTTTCCATTCTCTCCTGCAACATCGGCCACCAACTCTCTCCTGATACTGGCTATGTCTTTGTAGGTCGTTCCGAGCATTTCCGTACGGTTGCAACCAGCCCTCCTGACTGAAACCCCTGAGCAGGCGCAAACTGGGTGCATAGCCGAGCCAGCGAAAGTGAAGGGGAAAAAATCCCTCCACCTCACGAATGGTCCATTCTGCGGTCATCAGCTCTAGGTCGATTTTGGGCGTTGAGTGTGCGGGCACGGGCACCTTCGCCACCCAGCCGCCGCGAAAGCTTGCGATAGAGTTGCTCCGAGCCCGAATACACTGTCCGATCAACACGAGAGCGTAGGAGTCAGTGCAATGCCGCCCTTTGGAACGAAGCGCACGGCGGCTTCGGCCCCGGACGCAGAGACATCGCCACTTCTCGAATCCGACCACGCATCCGCATCATCCTATGCCGGCGCATCGAGCCGAAACGACCGCACCACAACATCCCAAGATCCGTTCCCCGGCGTCGCACAACTCGATACCGCGGCGGGGCAGCTCAGCAGCACGGAGCGCGTTTGGCTCTTTGCCGGGATTTTCTTGGTCGGCTGCGCCTACGGCCTGGACAGTCAGGTCCGGTCCGCGTTCCAAGCCTACGCCACTTCGAGCCTCAATCTCCATTCGACGCATTCAACCATCAACCTCCTGCGCAGCGTCGTCGCCGTGGCCTCGCAGCCCACCGCCGCCAAAGTTGCCGACATCTACGGCCGGTTCGAAACCATCTCGGCGTCGATTCTCTTCTACGCTGTCGGGACAGCCCTGGAGGCCAGCGCAACGTCCGTGGAGCTGTTGTGCGTAGGCGCCATCTTATATCAGATCGGATGGACCTGTATCGTCCTGCTTCTCGAGGTTCTCGTTGCCGACTTCTCGTCGATGCGCTCTCGGGTGTTCTTCAGCTACATACCGGCCATTCCTTTCGTCTTCAACACGTGGATCAGCGGAAACGTAACGGCTGCTGTACTGCGCGTAATGTCATGGAGATGGGGCATTGGAATGTGGGCCATCATCCTACCCGTATGCTCCATTCCGCTGCTCACGACTCTATATTCCTTGGGTCGGCGGTCCCCCAAGTTGGAGACCCACTCCGAGTCAAAAAGAGCAACGGTTAACCTATTTCACCAACTGGATACGATCGGTCTTGCCATCCTCATCTCGGCCTTCTCCTTCACTTTGGCGCCCCTCACTCTGGCCGGAGGGACTGCTAGTCATTGGAGATCGCCCGGCATCATCATCCCCCTCGTTTTTGGTCTGGCATGCATTCCCACCTTCGTCTTTTGGGAAAGTCGCTATTCCCAAGCGCCCCTCATACCTTTCCGCCTCCTCAAGGACCGTGGAGTGTGGTCGGCTTTAGCCGTGCGAAGCCTTCTCAACTTTGCGTGGTCGACCCAAGGCAACTATCTATATACCGTGCTTGTGGTATCATTTGATTTCTCCATCGAGACAGCAACTCGCATCTTGTCATTCTTCTCGTTCTTCGGCGTTTTCAGCGGAGTTGTGATCGGTGTCGTCATTTACAGGATCCGCAGACTCAAGGGCATCATCATAGCAGGCGCTTGCATTTTCACTGCGTCGTTCGGCATTCTTATTTTATACCCTGGGGGGGCTACCCCCGACTCCCAATCGGGCCTTATTGCTGCGCAGATAATCATGGGCCTGGCGGGCGGCTTGTTCGCATACCCAACTCAAGCGTCTATCCAGGCATCCGCAGATCGTGAGCACGTCGCTGTCATCACCAGTCTCTACCTATCAATCTTCAATGTCGGTAGTGCCTTGGGAAACTGCTTATCAGGCGCTCTTTGGACTCAGCTTCTCTTCCCGACGTTGCAACACAACCTTTCGTTCCAGCCGAACGCGACGTTGGCCCAGGCCGTCTATAACTCACCGTTTTCAACCATTGAGCATTATCCTGTCGGCGGGGAGATTCGAGACGCCATCATCGACAGCTACAAGAGTGTACAGAGGCTTCTGTGCATTGCCGGATTGTGTATATGTGTACCGATGATCGGCTTCGCCTTTGCGTTGAGGGATCCGAAATTATCCGAGCACCGAGTGCAGCCGGAGGCATCTACAGAGTCCGACGACTAAATGATAGGCTTGTTGTTGTTGTTGTTGTTGTTGTTGTTGTTGCGGTATTCCAAGTGGCTTAAGGTGCATTCGCACTGTCCATTCAGCCAAATCACTTGGTTCTGCGAAAGGAGGGACATAGTTTTATACAAGAAAGCTTGCGCAACGATACGAGTCATTATTGTTTCTGGATTCACTTGCAAATAACTTCATGGTTCAGCTGATGGCATTTTCCTAATAGAATCAACCACTAGATCGATAGAGTTTACCTGTGCGAAAGCACAAAGAATATTCGAGCAAACGACTTGCTCCCACTGCACTCCTGCTTGAGTGAGTCTGGTTTGAATACAACACTTCGTAAATTGCATTATATGGCTCAAAATGACTGTCGACTATGATGATTCATGCTCCCTCACTTGTCACCACCAAGATTTCATGACAACTCAGTCCCATCCTTGGAACCCCAATATTGGATCTTCTTTCAGCAGGGAACACCGTCGCAGCATGGTCCAACTTCATAATCTGTGCACCAGTTGCCGCCACAACAGGTGCCGTCGCAGTGGCAGCGGGCTTCGATCTGTCGCTTATTAGTCCTGGTCAAGGGGGCAAGCCTTGCCTCAACATAATATCAGCTTGTGACTGTGCTTACAGGAGCTCTGACAGTGTTAGGGTACTCGTTCACAGCAACAGCGTTAACACTGGCAATGCCGGTAACCAAAACGTAAAAGATGGTCGCAACTTTCATGTTGATGCTTTGTGCGGCTTACAGCAGATCGAGTTGACAATAGACGTTGATGTATTTGCTTTGAGTAATTACATATGGCTCCTATTGCCGAGCGATTTGAATTCATGGCTTTATATACCCAGACTAAGTTTGAGATTTGGTGGAACGGCTCCGTGTGTTTTTCTGCCTCATGTTGGTCTTTGGTCTGACATGCCGATTTCCTTTTTCAAACGAGCAGTCTCAAAAGTCCATCCTCCGCTCCTGCGCCAGAACAAAATTGGCAGGAACTAAGTTTACTAGCTGATCCTCCGTGAGAACTACTCTAGTAATCACTAGGATAGAGGGGGGTTTATAGTCTTGGCTTGTTACCAAATATCTTACTGGGTCAAGATGCGGAAGGTGGGCACCCCAGCAATTGTGCGAAGGATCAGATACCCCTGGTCGAATGGCGATTGGATATGGGAAACTGAAGGTTTGCCAACCCGATAGATTATCAACTGGCCTTGGCGCACTCCAATCAGACTAGCTGCGCACGCTTCCAACCATTGCCCCATTCAGAGAGTGCGAATTTATGATCCATTTTAGACGGTGAAAGACGAGAATATGAATATGAATCGGTACAACGCCACGCAGAGTCAGATAAACTCTGTCAACCTTCCTTTTGACGCCGTTGACAACCTCGTCAGTCGACGTAGTCCTCGATAATAGCTTTGGGCCTAGAGGCCAAGTGGAGGTACCCGAAACCTTTGGAACTCAACGCCAACGCCTGCGCCCGAGCCCACAGATTCCTCCCACCAACACCGCATGCCCGCTCAAGCCAAATGAAGGATTCCAGATGAGCGGCGATTTGGGACCAGTCCTCCAACCGGAGCAGGCCGGCAAACTTGTTGACGCTCACGGCGAAGGAGTCATAGGCCACGGTGCCAGCAGCCGCGATGCCTCCAATCACCGCGGCCCAGAGCAGAAGACCTGGCTCTTCATTCGTGGTGTGTTGCGGATCAGAAAGAACGGCACCCAATTGCCCGGTCAGAGTCCACAGTATGCGCGGGTCTGGAAAAGGGTACAAAACACCATAGTTGAAGACTAGCGCAGTCAAACGGCAAATCTCTGACACCCCAGGTGGCAGCGACAAGAGCCGGTAGAGAATCAGGTTTCGGTACTGAACGAAGTCGCTCGCTTCGGGGGATAGGGGGTGTTCGCGTCCAGAAAGGGTGTCGATGAGCCGGCAGCATTCTTTAATGTCAAGGATGATGTCCTTGAAATGTGGGTCAACAGGAAAGACATCCGCCTCGCTCGCGTGAGGTCGGATGGCAGCCGCTTTGTCCGCCTGTAAGCGGTAGGCTAACTGCATCTTCATGTCGGGCTTCCGTAACAGTGCGCTGGCTCTCAATAGCTCGCTGACCTGTAGCCAATCAATAAGTCCCGGTACCGTATCACTCGACGAGGGATCTCTGGCATTCAGGAGATGCATCCACATGGAAGTGTGTGTTGCCACGAAATTAATTAGGCCCTGCCAGACCAATCCGCCGAAAGATTTGACTGGGGTATCGAAGTCACCGGCATAGCGATCTTCTGGTGCTAGCGATAGAAGGTATGGACTTTGATCGACGGACATGATCATGATGGAGAATAGCACAGTATCAGAGATCGCGGTGATGCCAGTGGAGAGTTGCTGACGAACTGTGCGAGCGATCTGACTCTGAGCTTTCAAGAGGACTCGGTTATCCTCGATGGAATTGGTGAGGAATCTGAGGTGAGATGCTCCTCCAGCTACAACAGCATGGAAAGCCAGCGGGTCTGACATCGCAGTACGACAAAGTGCGCTATGAAGAGGCTCCTTGGCAGCCGTTCGGATACCTACAGTAGGCAGCAGCTCGGTGACGGCTAGAACATGCTGATCAACAACCTCCCTTCATAGCTGTAATGCTACGTAGACTTACTATATTGGAAGACCCTGAGAGAATGGGCGTCGACCAGATCGGGGTGTGCTGCAAAGAAAGTACTAATCCCTCTTGGAACTGCACGCCTTGGCGCGCGAAGTACCTGCTGACTTTCCACATGATGGGTACGGCGACATACGGCAGTTTCACCCTTTTCCACCCAAATAGCCTCATCGTTTTGCAGGGTCAAGGGTTTTGGCTGATCGGTATCGCGCGGTTGGACTCCTGCCGGCTTTGGCAAAATTGGTTTGGGTGCGGTTGCGGGACTGGCGCGACGAGCCTCGAGGGCCTGTCTGAGGGCTTCTCGCTGTGTAGCTTTTCTTTTTCCTGCAAGACATGCGATAGTTTCATATGGTCCAAAAAAAAACCCTGAGCAGATGTGGCTTACTTACGACTCAGTCTCTGATTCTCGCGGTTTTGGAGCAGTCTACGGAGCTTGGGGTCCGTGACGCCCTGCCACGCCTGCTTAGCCGATGAACGATCAAGCGGCATCCTATTAACATCCACCAGAGAGTGTCGGTAGACCATGTATCGGCAACGGACGACTTAGAAGGCCATCCTCCGGCAGTCTAGTTGAGTTTGCCCCCTGCACCGGTGTGCATCCGCATGTCGCAGAGTTTAGGGGTCATCTCAGGTTGTGCGGTATTCAGAGGTGCTCGCTTATTTTTTTTAGACTGGGAAAGGTTCTCGTGTCATAACATATCCGGGCTTATCTCACCCATTGCAGGGGGTGTTCCAAGCAGATGAGTTCCTATTCGTAGATTTGACCCGGCTCGATAAGCTGACAGCTTATAGACCAATTAGGGGTTATCGATTTTGACTGCACCAGCAGCCAATCGTTTCCGTTCTCATTGACACATAAACTCAGTGTTCTCGAGGTTCTGGCGGTACGTATTCTCATATCGATGGCCGAGCGACAGATGGCTGGAGGCATACTTATTTATTTTCTTAGAAAACGCCATGCCTCTTGGATCCGGTGTCTTGGGTACTTATGCATGTAATCTTGACGGTTGCTATTGCTATTGAATCTTGAGATATTTACAACAAGCGAGAAGACGAGTGGGCTTGGCGAGGACCTCTTGCCTTGCAGTAGATCTTCCCTTGGGGTGGGGGAGTTAATCCTTGCACTTCTCCGGAATAACCAAGACAGAGAATCAATCTTGTACATAGATGGAGGTACGATTTTTTAAATACTGAGTGTCTAACCTCTTGCGATACGATCATGAATTACCTTTCTCACACCTGTCGCAGTTCCACGAGACAACAGCGGAGTGGCCTCAACATCAGGAGTAAGAGCACACAGCAGGGCATAGAGGAACTCAGGTACAAAAGGCTTGATTATATGAAAGCAAGAACGCAGAAAGCGAGGTCCTATGTATAGGATAACAAATGTGAAACGCCACGTGATATGGAACATGAGAATGCAGTTACAGAGGATGGAAATACATGAGGTTATCGTGACACTCAAGATTTTTGACGTTCGTGCGCTCCTAAAGACGCATCGATTTATTCGCATGAAAAAAAAAACATTAATTACATCCATGAGATCGCAGATTTGCATAGCCTTCGAGGGATTCCTACCTCAGGGTATCGTCTAATATGTAACATACTTCGTGTCCCGAGTAACTCTGGTACTCGAGGCGAACTATTTCACCAAAGTCATCCGGGCTGAACGACATAATAGAGTTGCGTGACGGCACCCAGTGTCTATGTTTCACGCTTGCTCAAAAACCATGGCGCCAACCTTATAAAGCCGACCCAGAGAATTATCAATTCACCGAGTGAGAATGACTTTGCCTTCCAAGGCAAAAGTCAACCGGTCTTCGGTGACGACACCGCCGACCAAAGTCTGCGTGCGCTGCTCAACGGCCCCGTTGAACATGATAGACGAAAATGCCACCCCCCTTAAAACTCAGCGATTGGCCTGCGGAGGTATATCAGCAAACCACAAGGGCTTCGGTTAACGGCCATATGAATGTGAAAGCCAGTTTAGTATGATTCAGGCACAGATCACCTGGTTGAGTCGTGCAGCCATGTTCATGGGACGCTCCACTTATGGACGAAGGAATGGGGTGAGTACTACTCAGGTAATGTGACCCCTGCCAGGCCAAATCAATTTGCTCATGACCGTGTAGTATTTAGACTGCAGCGACCCTGATCTACGTGCTCAAACGCCCTCAAAAAGCCTCCCGTACCTGTAAACGCAGACACGCATTATATAAACCACTCAAGCCATCACAAAGTCCACGCAGCTCTCGTACGTTTGCTGCGCGCTGGTGCCGAACCAGAACCACTGCACAACACACGCGCCTCCCTCGACACATAGACCCTTCTTGAGGTTGGTGGGCATGGTGATGTCGAAGTCGGTGTTGTTCGCAGGCAGCTGTGCGAGGTTTTCGTCCGCATAGCTGTCGAAGACGATGAGCGGCTCGCCAATGACCGTGTTCGTGGCGGTATCGACGATCGATACGTTCATGGGGCCCTCGTGGGGAATCGGGATCTCGGCCTTCATGTTGACGACCTGGCCCGGGGTGAAGGTCTGGACGTTCGCCTTGTTGTCTTCAAACTTTGCGCCTCGGCAAAGGTTCACTTGGCCTGAAGGGAGAACGGATTGTTAGCGAAGGGGGCCTTGGGACCACAGCAGGATACCGACTTACAAGTTGCAGGAGTGTTTACGAGATTCTCAAGCGGGATGGTAGGGTCTGCTGTGACGGCCTCGACACTTGCCTGCCCGCAGGCTGCGGCCATCGCCGCACCAGCCGCACGAGCGGGAGGCGAGACGATGTTACCATGGGCAGAGACCATGGCGGCGAGGAGTGCCGTTGCAGCAGTGACCGAGGTGAGCATTTTGAAGTGGCTGCTAAGACTATCAACCGACTCGTGGTCGCGAAATGGATGGAGAAAATAGTCTGGATTGCCGTGAAGAAAGGACCTTGTGTGGTTCAGGTAACCGGAAGAAACAAACGAGTGACCGGCACAATGGAAATGAATGACGAGATGGGCTGGGAAAAGATCAGATGGAACGAAGCGGCAACAGTCCATGCGAGCGGCCCTGGGACTACAAGTACCGTAATCGAGCCACAGCATAATGGCCCTTGCGATCCCGGTTCTTGAGAGAATGGTCTCTGCGCGTGGGTCCTGATGGTCGGACTAGTGATTATACCTAGCTTCGTGTTCCTCGGATGCGACCGAGGGTGCTAAGAGCGGGAACTAACACCCCACGCATCAATCATCCGTCCTTCAGCCCTCCGATTCGTCATGATCTGGGGTTCTTTCAGGGAAGCCTGTGGGTGATCCCTGGGCGAAACTTTGGTTTCCGAGGGCTCACCAGGCAAAGCACAATGGCGGCCTCGGGAAGGTCCATTAGGATGAAACGTCGCAAGTCATGTGCCGCTCTGCTTCCGGCGGCGACGCATTTGGCCTTGAGCACAACTTGCGAAACCTGCGACAAACCTTGTCTGAGGGGGATATTCCTGCAGGATGGGGAGCGTATCCGTAGACGCAGATGAATTAAAAAGAGTCACCGAACCAGCACTGGATCGAGAGTTCCAGTGACGGATGGATTTGAACCCGACCACCTAGAATTGAGGCGATGAATCGTATGGAAGGGTAGTTGGGCCAAGAGTCCAAGACACCGATCCAGCGCCGCGCCGGCTGCTTCGCCAAGCTGTCAGTTTGCCCGTTTGATACTTTAAGAACAGGGACGGATACGTGAGTTAGGGAAAAGACCCAGCTCTCTGGACCACCACAGCGCCCAATGGACAATCCTCTTTTTCTTGGACAAGCCCCGTTGCTACCCGTCATAGCGGTAAAAGATCTTGGCTTGGCACACCTTTGGAAGGGGTCATTCTGGCCGATGCGACACAAGGCAGAAACTTGGCTTCCTTGTTCAAATGTTGCCAAGCCGACAAGTGTTGCCCGTACAGGGGATCGACGAGTCATAAGTATGTCTATCTCTAGCCAATTCTGGTCGGCAAAGCTACGTGAGAAGGCGATCATTCATGTGCCAAGCTACGGCCGTCGGTCTCGATCGACTCCTGGGCATCAACGTCAGAGCCGGAAATTTGAAAGGAGGCGCGCCAACACGACTGGCAATGGTCCTGACGGCGTCGCCGACAACGCCGACACTTCGCTCTGCGACACGGAGCCAGAGCTACAACGCTCAGTGCTGCTGACAACTGTAAAGTCAACCCGAGTCGCAACTTCAATTAGTGGGAATTAGTGGGCCAAATCTGGCCCCGCGAGTCATACTCACAAATAATACTTGGGTATTGTGGCGGAACTAGGCTCCTGGGAGATAGCGCAGCGTGGCTACGGATGTGGAAACTCGGAAAGCGAGTAAACTCCCGCTCCGGACCAATGATTATATCTCCCCGGCGCCCGTCCCGTCTAAAGAAGCTTATTTCGCATTGCCTTTGGAACGGCCGGTGGGGTGTCGGGCGCAGCGATTGGTTATATTTCCTGCGTTAACCACGTGTCTACTCTGGTTTACGCTCGAGCCATCTTGCCGTGTAAGATCATGGGAAGGCATGACACGGTATGCGGTCTTCCGCCTACACTGCCACTGCATACATAGTACAGGTACGTTGCTCATATACAGCCGGACCACTCGCAACCTTGCAGTCAGGCGAACCTGAGCGGCGGTCTGAGCATATTGCACGAGTTGGGGAGCCTCTTAGCTGGATAAGATATATTTTATTATCAGGTGCCGCACAGCAGCTGTAGTTCCAAAATCGTGCGCTGGCACTTGCGTGTATGGTTGTTATCAGGTGAAGGGGGTCGTTACCACCGGATGTATAGAGTGAAGCCCAAAGCTTAGAACGGGCTTTGCCACGTGATATGAAGTTACACGGACTCAAATTCGGCCCAACCAGGGCCTCGAGAGTGCCTGGCATCCCAATAGTGTGGCGTCAACGAAAACCAGTGACGTGAGTGTTGGCCATCTCGTACCAAGAAAATTTATGGCCTTTTTGCTTCACGAGATATACAAGGTTATACGCTAGAACTGTATCATACAAGAATGGTTTAATGTAGCTGATTGACCGACGCTAGCTGTCTTTTTTCGAGACGCGTCTCGGACTATTTCCTTCTCTCTCTGCCTCTGTTGCGAAGGTCGTACAATTAACTAAGTTGCTTGACCTATAGCTTTACCGCCTGGCGTAACTACACGTTAACTAGATATAATTTGATTGTTACCCGCCAAGATGTCCAGCTGTCAGGCGTAGTTCCCGTCGTCGCCTAGGATTTGAACTAGAGTTACACCTTGCTGTTAGAGTTCTAAAGGCTCCTTAGCGTCCAGGGGTCACACGGCATCCTCTAGTTGCTTTGTGTCGCGCAGAGCCTCTAGAGGTACCCGTGTGCTCAGTTATACAGTTTTATTAGTACACCCATGTTGTTTAGAAGTTGCTGTCTGCCACTTATGTCTGTTTATGTACATGGTGGACAGTGAGAAAGTAGAGGTACAAAGGAGAGGTGTGGCAAAGAGTGAGTGTAGGGGGAGGTATGGTGAGGTAAGTTGTAGATAGCGTAGATAGCGTCGCGTCTGACACTGCCGTCTAGGTCGGGCCGTGCCTAAGTGGCCTAGGCAGTAGCCCCCAGGGGCAGCCTTGTCTCACGAGCCAGAGCACACAGCAGATAGGGGTCATATGATAGGTGAAGAAAAGCTTGGTTGTAGGAAAAGGGTTCCTACAAGACAGGGCCCATAGAAATACAAGTGCCAAGGTCTGTCAGGTGACACCGCACATGATGTGGCTAAGGCTACTTGCCACACCGGCATGAGCCTCCTGTGATGCCTTCTTTGATGCTATGTTGGGATTCCGACGTAACATACTTCAACAAGGTAGAGAACCTGGCGTCGGAGTCGGTATGATTTGCTTGCAAGAACCTACCAGTACATGCAGCTGTTTATCAGAGCCAGCATTTCCACAATAGACGATTAGGCGAAGAGGGAACAGCTAACATTAACTCTGGAGAACGGAATCGGTACTAAATTTGATTATAATTAGTGTTGAGACACCGGTCTCGTGGTTGTGGGACCTACTGGGCCCTTTAGATTGGCTAGCCTTGGATTAACTACTCTACAGGAGGGAAAGAAGTCACGAGAACCTCATGACTATGTAGAGGCTCCTGAGAGCAGCGCTTTCATGTGCTATCCAGCACGCGTTTTACTAATTATGCAGGTATACGGATACATGGCGATTATACAGCGCAACAGTATTTCCCCGATTTATTAAGCATCACTTACCATGTTCTTCTATGCCCTGTTCTGTCTTCAAGTCATAAGACAGTACTTGGCATGGTTCAACGCCAGGAGGTATAGTGTTTGATTTAAAGAAGTTTCTGACTGATCGGAACGCACTAAATGGTCATTTACAAGCACTTACGGCGATTGACCTTTGGCGCTCGTGGAGCTCAACCAGAGGAATTCGCATTTTCTTATAGTCGTGTTTCGTTGGATGATAATACACCAGGAACAACTGCATTACGTTGAATGTTGAGTGACGCTTTGCACCGCTCATCAATGGGTTTCAAGTTGACACCTTCTAGTGGCTGGAACAGGCTTTCAAGCTAGTATTGTTCGGAACATTTTGTTCGTTATCCCTCTTCCCCCTTGAAATTTTACAAATGTTTTACTTCTATGAATACATGTAGCGATAGCACATCTCGCCCCCCTCCGTATCCATTATATCGGCCACTGTCAAGTCCTTGTCCAAGCCTGCCAGCGGGAGTGTATCGGTCAGACTGACATTGCCGCGATCGCCCTCACCGCTGTAGTCGTGCACTCGATTATTCTTGTCCCGCATCTGCCAGAGCCACCAGACCCTGTCAAGCTGTGCATGGTGGAGATAGAATATGGGGTCTAGATTCATCGGCACGTTAGCCAAAGGGGTTCGTCTCAAAGTTGGAGCGGAAACCCGTGGGAAGGTGGGGTAGGGATGGAGTGGCGGAGAGCGTACCGTTCGGTGCGGTAAAGGCGGTGAAATCGCCCCTGATTCCCAGCGGGATGATGTCGTGGGGTCCCATCTCCAAGGCGAGGTAAAACTCTTCGTAGTCTGTCGCTGCCATGACCTTTTCTACCGCCTCCGGGTTCATGTAGTGCGCTAACCAGTCCTCGTTGAACGATCGGGAAAGGCAGTGAGGGTCATACGCGCTCCCGTACCACTGCGGCCTCAGGTTCTCAAAGGGCAAGTCGGTGACACAATGGGCGTTCTGGTGCTCGGGAGCCTTTGGATCTCCGTCACCGCCAAAACCGAGCTTGCTGTCGAATATGGGCGAGTTGGTGATGTCGTCCCAATCCAGGGTCCAGTCCCAGAATCTGTAGGCCGTGTCCATTAGCCAAACTGCAAAGGCCCGACATCTACTGATCTACGGTAAGGGGTATTCGTCGCTTACGGGATCGCCCCTTGGTAACCACACGACTTTTGGAGGTACTTCTCGTAGACGAAGATGAAGCGTCGGTGCCATGTCAGGAAAGGTGCTTTCGTGTGGGCTACGTACAGAGAGAGTCAGCTCTGGTAACCATGGGCACCAGCGAAGTAAACGATTTATCGGTGACTCACTGCTGTGGGCGACGAGGTTATGGACCCAGGAGAAATCATTGTACAGCGATCCGTTCAGCCCCATCACAGACGGCGAGTCAATGAAACACTGGAAGGCATCAATGTAGTCTTTTTTCTCCTGCCTTGAAAGGCTCCTCCATTCTCTTCTGAAGTATGGCTTCTCACAGCTCCCGGATGCACCAGCCGGTGTCTCGGTGCGCAAAAGGTCAGGTCGCCAGCGGTAGCCCGATGTGTATCCCAGAGAAAAAACCGCAGAGAGACCAAGAATGGCGGCGCAGACAAGCACTGAGAATTTGACACATCTTGACCAAGGTCTTTCGGGGGCTACCTCGAGGAGCTTCTCGTCAGCAAAGTCGGGATCCCGGGTGACATCTGACGTCGGCACATGGACATATTGTTGTTGCGAGGACGACGACTGCGCCAGAGGGAACATGTTGCTTAGTTGCCAAAGCAGCGAGCGCTCACACTGCATTCGCGGCAAAGGTCAGTGGTAGTCATTGAGATGACCGCGCAAAGCCTACGAAGGCAATGTATTGGTTCCTAAAGACCAAACGAGTGAACGGGCGTCTGGAAGTGAGTGAGTCTGACTAGGCCGCCCCTGTGGGCATAACAGTATTGATTGGTAAGGTCAGGATGGATACTCAGCCCGCCATCGTCCAAGCAGGGGTTGCAGGGCCCAGCCATCGCGCCTATGAACTCTCGGTAAGCAGAACCGACGGACATGGGATGAGCCCCTGGGATTTAGCGCCCTCGCTACGTAATAATACATGGTAAATATGAAACTCGCAGGACGTAATGCCATACAGGGTACATTATAGAGCGCCCTCCCCCTTACGAGATTGCTAAATTGCAGACCCGACATGGAGTTTCAAGCTCCTGTTCTGAGCCGAGATAAGGCACTGTTGCGAGTATGGATGGATGCAAGCCGTCCTGCATGTGGGTTTCTTCTTTCTTTTTGCAGCTAATTCTTAGAGCTACAACGATGGCGCTTCTAGCAGTTGGCGGGGGGTCTCACGTTTATTTTGAGGTTCCTGCTGATCTCATCTACATAGTCCAGGGCACACTTTATGAGTCAGCAGCAGGAACATCAAAAGTTGAGATGGAGAATATTGAATGTCATCTGGCGGTGATTATCATGGGAGCCTCGTGCAGCAGAGCAGAGCTGCTGGATGACTTAATCCTGACATGCCTGAGACGCACTAACTAACATCTAACAGAGCACCCCCCGTGGGCGAGCGGTCGTAATATCCCAGCCCCTTATGGCTTGGCATGCGCTTACGGGGCTTTCCCGAAGCACTGTACGATTACGAGAGGGAGTCGGTTTTGTGGGCAAAACGCATTTGCCCCATGCATGTTGGAGGAGTGGTTGCTCCAGTTGTGCGGGACCTTTCGCCATCTCGTGGACGCAGGTTCTGACGGGATCCAGAGAGGGCGAAATTGCATCGACAATGGTCCCGTCTCGGCCCCCCCCCCCCCCCTATTTACTGACGTACAAATGTTGAACTTCCTACTCCACCAGACTGCACAAGGCTCGGTGTGCGTACTGTCTGTTACCGTTCCGAAATACGCAGCAGACACCCACCC
Organism: Colletotrichum caudatum; assembly: GCA_030867225.1. Classification (NCBI taxonomy): domain Eukaryota; kingdom Fungi; phylum Ascomycota; class Sordariomycetes; order Glomerellales; family Glomerellaceae; genus Colletotrichum; species Colletotrichum caudatum. The sequence goes on from MU846088.1 coordinate 61,162, forward strand.
ACCCAGGCCTACGCGGGCATGGATTCATGAATCCCATGTACGGATATATTGTTGCCCCTCTCAATGCGGCAAGACGGCCGGGCGGCTCTGCGATGTACGGTGTCGCAAACAAAATCCGCATCCAACGGCGCTTGGCGGCGAGTGCATCGAATGACAGGGAGATCAGGTGTGGAGCCATGTCGTTTATATGGCACGACGCCAAGAGGGCAGAAAGGGGAAAATCCAAGAGGCAACGCTAGGCCCGGATATGCCAACTCATCACGGTCAAGCGTGTGTGATATACTTTTCCCCCATCCTTCTTCTGGCCTCTTCTGGGCTGCCGGGCTAGAATACCTCGGCAGCTCGATAGCTTACGGTTTACCCAGGGGCTTACATACAGTTACGTACAGTAGTAGTGGGACCGGCTGGATCCGAAGACATGCTACGGGCGCGTCATGTTGCCAATCCCTTACTACACGTTACTATGTAGATCATTGAGTTGGGGAACCCTAATACAGCCAGTCGGTCTAGCGTGTGCTCCTGTAAGCGCGATTTTCATATTGCATGACATATTAAGTGAAGCTGCGGGGGAGGCGGCAACACGCCCGCCCAGGTTGTACTTGGCGTCAAGAAACCCCGAGGTTACCGGCGTATCCATTTTTGGTAGTCTACTTTATTGCAGACAGAAGGAAACGATGAAGGATGGGGGGGGGGGGGGGGGCGCGAAAGAGCCATCAGTAACTGATACTGCCAAGTCGGAGACCCAACCCGGCTCTTCACGACGGAACCAATCTCGAAAACATCTTGGCGGGTCTCCTTTAATCAGAAACCACATACCATGCACGGTGTGCAGCCTCTGCAGCGAACCTGGCCAGTTGATGGATCGGTGGGCGGCAAGATCAAGCCATGGCCAGAAACGGCCTGGTCACACTCACTCCAATCAAGGCAGTGCTGCGCGAACGCAGACAGTGGAGGCTCGGAGCGCTTCCGAAGAGCTGCCCCGGGAAGTGCAGGCAGGCCCCTTGATAATACTGACGTCCAAGGCCAGCTCTCGTTGGATATATAACATATTCACGGCGGCGCCAACATGTTCTGAATCTTTCTTGCCTCTCCAGAGAACATCTCCAGTTACATTCACTACCGCTGCATTCGATTCAGCATTCACTCTTTTTTCTTCTTCTTTCAACCGTTTCGCTTGCAACAGTCCTAGAGACTCTCTTTTTACAACCCAGCCAGCTTGCCTGCCGCCTTAGCATCCATTTTCAAAGTCACATATCGTCGAATCTTCAAAACTTCTCGCCAAACAATCAAAATGAAGGTTTCTGCTGTCCTCGTCGGCGCTGTCGCCCAGGTGGCCTCTGCCCACTACTTCTTCGACTCGACCTTCGTCAACGGTGCCGCCGGCCCGTCTTTCAAGTTCATCCGCGACTTCACCCGCCCGACCAAGTTCAACCCCATCAAGTTCTCGACCAACCCTGCCGCGGACATCCGTGACAACTCCTTTGTCGATGGCCCCGACATCAGGTGCAACCAGGGTGCCTTCACCAACGCCGGCAAGACTGAGGTCCTGACTGTCAACGCCGGTTCCGAGGTCAAGGTCCGCCTCGGTGTTGGCGCCAAGATGCAGCACCCCGGTCCCGCTCTGGTCTACATGTCTCGTGCCCCCAGCGACAACGTCAAGGCCTACGACGGCTCAGGTAAATCTTGCCGTCCTTCTTAGTACGCTACACAAATCTGACTAATCTGCTCAAAGGTGATTGGTTCAAGGTTAAGCAGGAGGGTGTCTGCAACAAGGGCGGTGACTTCACCACCAACGCCTGGTGCACCTACGACAAGGACACCATGGGTGCCATCATCCCCAAGGACACCCCCAGCGGAGAGTACCTCATGCGCTTCGAGCACATTGGCGTCCACCGCTCCCACGTCAACCAGCCCGAGCACTACGTCTCTTGCGTCCAGGTCAAGGTCACCGGCGGAGGATCCGGCACCCCCGGCCCCACCGTCAAGTTCCCCGGCGCCTACAAGGCCACCGACGCCTACGCCAAGTTCAGCATCTACGGCGGCTTCAAGGACTTCCCCTTCCCTGGTCCTGCCGTCTGGAGCGGTGGTAGCTCCGGCACCAAGGCCGTCGCTGCCGCTGATGCCCCTGCCCCTGCCCCTGCCGCAAACACCCCTGCCGCTACCGCCCCGGCTGCCTCTACTGGCGCTGCTGGCTGCGACTCCCCCGCCCAAGCCCCCGCTGCCGCCGCCGCCCCGGCCCCGGCCCCCGCTGCTGCCGATGCCACCTGCGCCGGACTCTACGGACAGTGCGGTGGCAAGACCTTCAAGGGCACCAACTGCTGTTCCAAGGGCACTTGCAAGGTCATCAACGAGTGGTACTCCCAGTGCGCTTAAGCGTGCTGTCAATGGCCACATCAGACATTGATGCTTACACAACATGAGCTTTGCAGCTTATTATCTGTGATGCGTCTTGTGTATACCAAACCCCCCGGGTCGACGATGATGTCCGTCGTTGAATCCCAGCATATACCTTTTCTTCTACACTGTAACTTAATTAAAATACAACACTCTGCGACCTGGCACTGAACCAGTCGTGTTGGACATAATTCGTAAGAACCATGCTGCGCAGTGACGATGCCGTGACTATCTAAGCCGAGCCGCACATTAGCTTCCAACTTGGTGCATCGAGATTTGAATCGTATGTGAACTGTAGGCGTTCGGACTAGCGGCAAACCAGCCACGCGTCGTTGCTCGTCTATTCGAGACCAGGATGCCGTCGGAACCAGTCGCCATTTGCAACGACGTTTTCCAAACCCGGGATGGAGGCGCAAAATCGCCTTAGCAATAAAGACAGTAAAATATTCAAAGTTCTTCAATGGATTGAACCGCTAGATTTGCTATCTACCGATGACACCCGACGCGTACGACTGGATTTTCCGCAACCGATTCCAGTACGTCTCTAGACACCTTTGACATTGTGTGCAGTCTCCCTGCCCTCCAAAGGCCACCACCGACTTAACAGCCCTTCAGAGCCTGATGATTCTTGTTAGCCAACCTTTACACGTATTGACTGAAACTGTACGAGCGCTTACATCCTGCCTGTTCTGTTCGTTCTGCTTGATACCTCCAGCGAAGTCGGTCTCCAGCTGGCCGATGGCGTCGAGGTCGCCCTTGTTCCCTTTGAGGCCCTGTGCCAGAGTCAACTCCTTCCCTTGGGCGTCGGCCACCTGGTTCGGACACAGTTAGCTTCTCGGGACCCTCCACCTCCAGAGCAGGTATCGTTCATACCTTGGCCAGGCCCGCAGCGGCAGGGCTATTCTGACCCGCAATCTGCTGGTTGTTCTTGCGAATATCAATGCCGGTCTGGATGGTGGTGAGGAACTTCTTCTTGACCTCATCGAACTGGGTTGCGTTGACGCTGTCCTTGCTGACGACACCCTTCACGGCGGCGACATCAGTCTGTTCCTGCTTCTGGGCCGCGATATTCTTATCGATGCCATCGGCCAACTGCTTGGCGGCGGTGCAGTCAACGTCCGGGGCGGCATTGACCTTGGATACAGCTCCCCCGAAGTGGGCCACAGGGTCTACCGGCGCCGGCGCCGGCATAGCAATGGCAAAGGTGAAGAAGAGAGAGAGAGAGACGACGACCTGAGTGTAACGCATCTTGAATAGTGCTCGGTAGTTTGAGTGAAAGTCTTCAGAGAGAGTGAGACAGGTAAGGAGCCGTAAGCGTAGTGGAACTGTTGATCTGGAGCGAAGTGGTGGTGGTGGTGGTGATGGAGAGAGCATTCAGCGGGTGGCCCCAACCGGATTAAATATTCGTTTGCCTGGCGAGTTTACTGGGACAAAGTCTCGAGGTAATTTCCTTGTGCTGTCCTCTCAGACGCGGGTTCAACGTGTACGCCTCGTCCGAGAATGAAGTACCGAGGACCCTTGCCAAAGGTTCTGAAGAAACTCCATTTACTTGTTACCGCGATCTTGTCAGGACTTGTTCTGTACCTGCATGCCGAAGAAGCTCTATGCCTATTGTGCACGAAGGCCGCCCGCAAAGCGGCGGGCGACTGCAACTCCCGTCTGATTCTGGGGTCCGAGCAAGTTAAGCTTTCATCTGGAGCCGACTAGAAGAAGGTTGGCCCTCTTGTGTTTTGGGCTAATGCGTTTGTTTCCAGTGGCCAAGTAAAGGATCGACGCACATTGTGTTTAGTGTGCCCCCGCTGCGAAGGCCGGGGACCCATGAACCGTACTCGCCATGATACGCCATCCACAAGCGTCTCCATTCTGCGAGCCGAGGTGATTCTGGAGTGGCAGGCAGGCAGGCAGGCTACGGGATACGGCACGCCAAGTGTAATTGCTGATCGGCGATGCCGTGCTCTTCCCGCAGTCAAGCGTTCAAATTCCTTGGCAAGAACTGTTGCCCACGAGGAGGAATAACACAGGCCAGTTCCCAGTGGTCTGAACCCACGTCCCCCAACTCCCTTGATCTAACTTTACTTCCTCCTTCAACTCGGGTATCAGACCTGCTTCCAAACTGGCCATTCTTCGCTTGTCCTCTGCTGATTGTCACAAGTATAGGCGCCGACTATTTCTCGCGCAACGAATGCTCGGGTTTCTTGGGCCTGACTAGCTGAGATGGCGCGTCTTTCTAGGCGTGCCAGTCCGCCTCGTAAGCCTGTTTCGAATCGCGCCTGGAAGCCTTCGGCCAATCGCTTCAGCACCTGTAACTGGCCTTTATCTATCTTGTTTGTGATTGAAGTATGAGTTCAAGGCTGCCAAGCTTCGTGAGATTCGTCACCTCGGGAATCCTTCGCAAGGACTTGCTCGATCCAAGAGCGTCTGGTGTCAAAGCACTCAACGATACGCGTAGGACAAGACATGAATCTTCAAATTCACATAGCGTTGTGCGATTTCCGCGATTTTCAATAGCGGGCTGATTGAGTCACATTTCGTCTGGCTCTTGCTATGTCAGCTAGTTCCCCCCTCTCGAACGCAGTCAAAGCTGCCACGACAGGTATGCTCCATGGCACAAGCGACGCAGTGAAGTTGGGATTGCATCTGACCTTGCTATCAAAGAATCATCAAGTTTCGCCAAGTCTTGTGTTCGTCACTGAGAGGATGCGGAGCTCGGAACACTTTACAATTGAGGACGTGATGCCACATGCAGATCACTCTAATTCTACAGAAAGTGGGATGAGGCCACCAGACAGTAGATGCGGTCGTCCGAGTTTGCTTCCGTCCCCTCAATCGGTCTAGACTGCCTACGTCATCTGCCCACTTTGCCGGTTTCCACGCTGCTGCGAGTGGAGGTAGATCTGTACTTCGGGCTTGGAGACGGCTCGAATGCTAAGCTCCTCCAGCAAGACTCTTTCTGAAAGCTCTGAAACGTTAAGCTTACTGAGCTTATCCGTCATGGTTGTTTTAATTACGTTCGGGACCTGAATCTTCGGGGCATTCATTCAACGGTGTATCCTGCTTAAGGGGCGTATGGGCTGAACTGTAATCCCACGGCCACCTTCTCGCGGATTGAAGCCTGACGATCAACTGCTAGTCCACGAATAATCAGCAGATTCATCGTACCATCATTGGAGCTGAGGCTTATTCGGACGTCGTCGAGCCATTATTCACATCAAACTCCAGCCGTTTGTCGACCCAAGGTAGTGAGAAAGTGACCCGTACGATCGTCTGCTTTATTTCGTCCCACAGTGCTAGATTGAATCTACCAATTGGCATATGATTGATCCCGCGAGTAGCCCTAGGCGTGGGAAACTCAGTACCTGAAAGTTTTCTGAGGGTATACCTGACACCAATCAATAATTACCTCCCTGCTGTAACATAACAGCAGCAGCTTACGATACCTTCACTTTACCTGGCCAGACCACGCAGACAATTTCGGGGCAAAGCGAGCAGGCCACTTGTCTCATCCGCCTGCCATAGAGATACGAGCAATTGTCGCCCTACCATCAAAACAGCTCGCGTCTAGTATTAGTTACTGCAAGACCCTTGGTGTGAGGAGAAACAGAATGAGATGTTTTGGCCGTGTATGAGACGAAACTTGGGGAATCACCAGGCCACTTATCCTTTCTGGGGCGACACTTACTCGGAAGCCCGGTAACTTAGTTAAACGTCCGATATCAGGCCGCCCCTGTCGTCTTAACTCCGTAGCGGATTGTCGGCAGTGTGCCAGCCACAGATGGCTTACGAGTGTCTCGTATAATTCCATATTACCAAAAGGAGTCATTTTTTTAGAGTTGGGTAGGCTTTACAAAGACTACGCAAGGTTATTCGCCGAAGGCTCTTGCAGGCCGCTAGATGAATGACGGTGGATATTCCTGAGCCCGTGATTCCTCGCCATCCCAAGTAAGCCTCACCGCGCTCAACTACGTGTTGGTGCGTGATTATGAGACCAACAAGGTACCTCTACCGAACAGTCAATGAATCATTGTGATCCTGGGGCTCCCAAGCTCGGTTATCTCTGCCGTAACTGGGACGCTCCCCCCTTGTCAGCGTGGCACGTGTTAATACCTCATAGCAGACTCCTGATACTGGCCGATGAAAGATGAGAATCGGGGGTTGTACTCAAGGCGAATGACTTTTCGCAAGGGACCAACAACATTTTGCCGAGATCTATATGAACTGGGAAGCCAAATTGTTGAACCAGATGAACGAGATCGACACAAGGTTAGTTCTGCGCAAGACGGCCGGCCACTCAGGTAGCGAGAAGCGGGTCCGTTTTTTTTTTTTACTACTACCGCCACGTCAACAAGCTATTCAGTATTTGATTCAGACTTTACTAGCTATCTAATAGGTTGCCTGAGTCGTTAGTATTTGCAGTACGTTGGCGACGGTATGGCAACTGGCCCTGGCCTTTGTCACCCTAGTGACGGCACATATTTACACTGCCTTGAAAGACACAGGACCAAATGCAATCAAGGCCCAGGACTCCAATTGATTGTACATAATTGACGATGAACGCAAACTTCTTAATACGGTATTGCCGCAGAGTCACTTTTCGGGTAGGAAATGACATAGGAAAACGGCTTGAGTTTCCCACGTCTGAGACTAGGAGGTCTGACGCGACTATATACGCCTCTGGGCAGTGGGACAGACCAAAGTGGCCGTAATAATGGTTGTTCAGGCCGGAGAAATCCGCCAGATGCCATGAAGGCATCGCGACAGGTTTTAAATCTAAAATATGTTGTATGCCATTCTTTTCCTACCTGCCGACTCGTTCTAACGAGTCTCTTCATTGCGATAGTAGGCGGATGGAACGAAACTGTATTGCCAGTGAAGACAATAAATTAAGAGTTAAAACTAATACAAACGATGTCGCAGAAAAGCACGCTGAAGTTTCACAAGCCTAAAAGCTATGTTTGAATTTCATATATATATATACATATTTCCACAGCAAGATTCTTCCAGTATTTCCGTTCTTATTCGCACGAGAAGTTTCGTGCAAGCTGGAGACATTGGCCACAATCGAGCCAGTTTTCCTTGATAACTCTCTATAGACTCTTCCAACACTTATGTTATTAATAAAAGGTCGGTACAATAGTATCAATAAGAGACATAATGGCCATCCTACTGACATCTAGGAGATATGATGGGCATGCTAGCTGACACTCACCGGGCTGTCTGCCGCAATTGCCTTTCCAAAGGTCCCGCGTCAGACACGTCATGATTCTGAACCATTTCATATATAAGACAGCTGATCCATACATATGCTAGTTGGAAGAGCTCCGGCCTTATAGCGTGTATTACGTGTAGAGCTTCTGCCTGCGACGACTTTCACTTCGAGCTGCCAGCCAATCCGCCAGCGAACAGGACCTCCGTTGCGCAACTTCAACAGTGTCAATGGGCACGTGGCTTTCAAATACTTCCGCAGCATAGTTGAACCGAAGCCGGATTCAGCAGTTGCTTTGCGTTATTGGGGTCTTCTATATTGTGTTAAAAGGTTGAGATGTAGCATAGGTCAGAGGTGCCGCTTATCATTTTTACGTACCGTGATATTGTATATATGCCGAGTGAGATGCACTTTATCGTGTACAAAAGTTCAAGAAATTATGGTAATCAATACTACTTGAGAATTGGTCAATGCAATCGGCAATCACCAAGGTTCCTCTCAGACAAGCCCTCAGGTCCTGTACCAAGTACAAAACTCTCAGAGTAGCATATACTCTGGGCCAAGAAATCTTCCATCAATAAGCCGGGTAGGTGCTCCTAAACAGTCCCTCCCCCCCCACACACACATACATACACACACACATACATACACACACACATCCAAAGAAACGTTAGAACAGTCGGGAGCTCCCGAATGCTTCAAAGATTGACCAGTAACCATTACCAAATCGAAAGGTATTGACAACGGCAAAGTTGAGCAGGGAGACGCTAATGATTATCGTCGAGGGGAGCGACATACAAGCAAGAAGCTCACTGACTCGTAGGCAACGTTAAAGACGATGAATCTGACACAAACTGGCACCAAGGGAGTCGGTAAAAGACGGTGGATCCTATCGAAACATCTAGGTTTTCGTGTATTTACTGCATCGCGCTGATGCTTTGTGTTCGGCGGTGAAGATACGCCTCGTTTGACAAAGCAGCAGTCTCCTGCTACGTGGTTTGTTGCCTATTACATGCGGTGGTGACCTTGGTCTAAGCCTCTTGGCCAAGTGAAAGCAGCAGTATCTGATTGATGATGTCCCCTGTTTCCTGAACTTGAGGGAGAGAGCGGAAAGGGGAGAAGGGTAAAGAGTCCGGTGCTGATGCCATTACCAGAAGAAGCAAAAGACAGCCGATCACAAGGCGTCGCCATGATCTTATTATACGTTCATCCCTAGCTTCAATATTTCTCTCGTCACATCGCTGATAGCGATCAAGGAACCAACACAATCCGGGGAAAACTTGACTGTGAGTTCAGGTTTACGAGAGACTGAGCCCCAGCCAAATGTATCGCAGTCAAAGACGTCTACTCTCTTCTACTGCTCGCCTGCGTCTCAGGCAGGCACTTTTTGCCCAGTGTCCAGGCCTAATGGTACGCAGCAACAAGGCCAGATGTGGCATTCTTTTGACCATTGAGTCAACGCGTATCGATATGCCCTTTAATCAACGTACGGTTAATGGCGGTTCCTCTTAACGTCGTACAATCACACAATGGTATTAGTCTAACGTAGTCAGCAAAATGCAGTGTTGATATCGTGATCTGCGCTTCATGGCCATCAATAAATATAGTTGGTTTGGCATACTGGCATATTGCGACCCTGTTGTGGCTCTGGCTTGGCTAGATGGAACGAGAGGTGTCATCGCGGAGCGGCCATGCGCTCACCTTCGAGTCGCTATTCTCGTGGTACTCCCGAGACTGCTTGCCCCAAGGAAATCCGGCGAAACACGCAGACTTTCAACTCATTGTGTACCTGTGCGATCTTGAGGAGGGGGCCGCCTTAGATAGGTATCTCAGCAATCGCTCGACCCCGACCCTCCCTCGCAATCATTTCGTCACCTCCGGCATTAGTTCCTGATCGCCGACAACGAAGCCCGAGTGGAGGTAAAACATGAGAAACCATCGAGATTGGTAGACAAGCCAATAAACAGCCGCCTACTACCTTAGTTCTCAAACCGAAAAACGCGGGGCAATGTGATTTGTACAAGATGCTGTGGGCGACCGCTATCCACATGTCGTTGACAAGTCTAGTTGCTGTGCCGTGACTTACTCTGCAGTCAGTACACTCCGCTAATAATCCTTGTATCGCGGCGCAGAGCCGGACGTGCGGCGACAGATTGCAGTGTGTCGAGATGGGTACCGAAAAAGACGCCCAGGACGCTGTGTATCTGGGAAAGTGCTTCAGATTGGCCGTCCGCCACTGTGTTCGTCGCCAATAAGCAAGCCTTTCGGTGTTAAGCTTTCTCGTGACACGACGACGATACGTATGGCCTGAGTGGGACAGAACAAACTAGGTGCCGTGCGTGGCTGGATTAGCCGGCCCCATAGCCAAGAAACGGTTTGCGGTTGTTGTGCGGCTAGCGGGACGGCTAGCCTGGCTATGGGGGAAGCATCTGCAAGCTGCTGTCGGGGCCCGGATTTTGCGGGGAAACAGACGGGTTCGATGTCTTGGGGGAGGGAGATGGGCCATGATCCTGGCAGCGAGTCAGGGAGGGAGGCGCTTGGTGGATAGTCTGGGGAAATGTCGACAGAAGAGTTGGTTAGACTGGGATTAGCGGATGGTGACGGCATGATTCTGGTTGGACTGGGAGAGTGTGGTGGTATTCTGCAGTGACGGAGAAAAAAAGGGACGACGCACAATACGTGTTGCGGTATAATAAGTTCATTATTGGTGAGAGGCGGCGTGTTGGGGGAGTGTGCAGTTTAGTCACTGTTCGAGGTGGCACCCGGGAAGCATAGGGAGTTAGCGGCGAGTCGTGAAGGTGCGTCAAGGGAAACAAGTGCTTCCCAAGCTTAGCTAAAGTAGGTGGAGCCGGCTCGTCAACTGATTCGGGTGACCGGGAGAAGACGTCAGTCCACCACACCACGATGCTTGTCTTGGGATTTCTGATGCATGGCAAGCCTGAAGAGGTCTCCAAGGCCTTTTGCGGGCTGCAACCCCCACCGCTCACGTACTTAAACTCCAGCGGCTGAGGAACCAGGCGAGTTCGCCAATCTCTTGTTGCTGAGATCCTGCGTGGCGTATGGAGTCAGTCCTGGTCCGAGAGATGAAGCGTCATTGGTGCGAGGTGCATGTCGCTGACGGGCAGTTTATCTACACTATCCGGTGCAGCACTAATAATTAGAGACTAGCCAGGGAGGGGGACTGCATGCCAAGTCGTCGTTGCCAAAGTGAGTGGAATAACTATGCCGCACCGCAACCTAGTGTACCGAGCTAGAATAAAGATGGCTTGGTGGCCTATGGAACAGTACACGTACGGCGTACACTCTGCACTGCGGGACTGGCTGGGAAGAGAGATGGCTGGCACGAGTGACCATGGCTGGGGGGGGGGGGGACGATGTGAGTCGACATACCAAGTCAGACGGGGAAATGAAGAATCCGGTGTGTCCGTCTCACCAACCATATGCAAACCAGAAAGCTCGACGAAAACCCATGGCCATCGGGATCCGAAGCATAGAATGAAAAAAGTGACTGACGGGAGGGGAGTGCCCGGGTCCTGCTGTTGCGGTCCGAAGGTCTGCTTGTCCTTAGCGGCGCGATTTCGGGACTTGGCTTCTCGTTCGACGTAGGCGCAGGGTTCTTTTTTTTTTTTTTTTTTTTTTTTTTTTTT
>MU846088.1:72420-119440 GCA_030867225.1 Colletotrichum caudatum
TGAAGAAGCAACGTGTTTTTTTTTTTTTTTTTTTTTCGAGGCCCGAGATGTTTTAGGGTGGCATAAACATGGGCAGATGGTGGTGCCCACGGACGAGGCCATGTCGGTCAATTGGTGCCATCGTGCCATGGTGGTCCCAGGTGGCGAGGGCGCGCATGCGATGACACGCGAGACGGGACGCTCGTCCGTGCTCTTGCTGCTTTGTGGTGGTGGTGGTCCAGACGGAACGCTATAGGTATTGAGTTTGGACGTATTGACTTGGTCGAGTGCAACCGTACGATGCACACATCCTACTACAGGAGTAGGTGGTGGATCGGGGCAAATGTGGAGGAAGAATGTCTCTGAGTGAGCAGAGGTGCTTGTTTGTGGTGTGAGTGTTCGAGGAGAGGAGAGGGGAGGGGGGTACGTACCTAAGACGCTCGTACTGCCACGAGAGCAGAAAGACAGGGGGGAATGAGTCGGACAGGAAGGACAAGAAATAGCTTGATGCTCCTCATTCCCCAATACGAGAACTCCAGGAGAGGTACGCAAAAGAGATGACCGTGTGATGATAAGGAACGTTAAGAAGGCCGGCCCCCTTTTTCATGTCTTGTTACAGACGAATTACCTCAGTCTCGACGCCCTTGCCAGAATCAGTCCGTCCTCCTCCGGCAGCTCAGTCTTATCCAGTGACATGTGTATGTACCTAGGTAGGGTACAGAAGGCATCTAGTAGTACATGGATAGGTACAAAGGAAGTCGCTCTCCCCTTCCTCAGCTTCCTCAGCGTTGGTCGTTCTTTCCCCCCTCTGGCGACCGGTTTGATTACCCCGCAAATCGTTCGATTGGGTGACGTCGACAAGCGGGGGTCTGGCTGGCTCAAGGGTCGGCGGTCGACTAGCTACATGAGCTAAGGCAGCGCTAGGAGGGACGCCAAGAGAGGATACGTACCGAAGCGCACCGCACCGGCACCATGGTGGTTGGCTTTGCTGGAAGCAACGACTGGGTAGTGAACATGTCGTCGCTGATTGGCCACCGAGTCTGTGTACTCCCGATCAGGCCAAGGGACCTGGAAGGGAGGAGCTTGCTCAGGAGCATGTGGACGCTGCCGTAGCCTCCGCGTCAACAACCATCTCGGGCTGGAGGGAAAGAGCCGGGGGAGGTCTGGCCTCTTTGCGTGCCATTTCCTTTCCACCTTCTCCTCCAGAGATCCCTCATTGATTGCTACGTATCTTGTACACTACACTAGGTACCCTACCAGTACGTATAAGCAAAGGCAGCTGCGGGTGCAGGTGCTGGTGCTGATACCAGGTACGTGACTGTGAACGAAGGAGCAGCGAAGAACAGAAAGACAGATACACAGACAGATGGACAGGGGCCGAGAGGATTAGGGGAAGCGGCAGTCACGAACAATCAAATAAATAAACAAACAAACACACACACACATCTGTCCACCCAAATCCCTGCATTGAAGACATCAAACCTTTTCGATCGTCTAGTCTAGTCTAGTCTGGACTGCTCTTCCTCTCCTCCACCACCTACACTACGAATACGATACTGTACACCAGCAACACGCCGGTCCAACGCACATTACATCGCAGCCATACGATACGTACCTGGGTAGTGGACGTGCTCTGCCGCTCCATCAACCAAGCCCAGTCGGTCAATCCCTTCGTCATTCAGTCGTTTTCCTGCTTGCCTGCTATTATTTTACCCCCAAGGCCCAATATCCCTGCCTGAGCCTATCTTACCATCTGCGTGTGCATCTCCGTTTGACAGCCGGTGTTCCGCTTTTCCTGCAGACGCGTCACGCAAGCCAAACTAGGTATCTACCGCCAGGGAAGGAGACATCGGGTCGTGTTCTCAAACGCACGCGACCTGCCGCCGACCGACCGACCGACACCGCATTTGCCTCTTCTCCACACGCACCCGCCATCCCACCATCACTCACTTTTGCCTGCTTATCCGAGCAACAACCTAGACCGCCCGACCCCGAGCATCCCTCAAGTGTCCAAGCACACCATCTCAACCAAAACCACCACCGTAGAACACTGCCCTACACCTGCTCATCCGCCCCCCTAGCCACTAGCCCTGATAACCTCTGCTCTCTTACCCCCCCAAGCAAGCTCAACGTCACTCAACTTAGAGCTTCATCCCGCGCCAGTCTTGCCTCCCTAGGTATCCATACACGTAGTTTGCTTTGCAGGATCGCCGCTCAAAGGAACGCTTCGTCCGTTGATCCCCTGACACACAAACGCACACAAGGACGATCAAGTTTCTCTTTCTGGCCCCCAGAAAGCCAGCCAACCCCTTGATCGACACTCTTCGACGCCGCACTACAGAGGTCCGCTCGTCCCATCCCCGGCCCTCCTTGTGAGCGAGCAGCAGCTCTTCGTAGCCCGCCCCTGCCTGGTGCCACCCCAAACTAGTCCATCGGCTGCTTTTGATATATAATCGCCGTGTTCCACACACCTGCGCCCATCGAACGATCCCCCGTTTGATCCCTCTTTCGATTCTTCCTCGACCTCACCCCACACCACGCACACTCCGAAACACCAACTTGTGCGACCTACCACACTTTGATACCCTCAACACAACGACACCCTGACAACAACCGCATCTCAACCAGTCGGACTGACTACATATACTGCACCAACCTCACTCCTTCCTACTCTGCCCAACATGTCGACCGACAACTCGAGCCCCAACACCCAGAACAACCAGAACGAAATGCATCGCCAGAGACGTGGTTCCGTTACCCAGCAGGCTATTGCCGGCCTTTTCAGGAGCAACTCTACTTCCAACGGAGCTGCCTTCCCCGGCACTGCCGATGCACAGAGACGGAGACTTTCCGTCTCCACCAGCCTCGGCCTCGCTGCCACTTCTCCTACCGCCGGCGGCCCCTTCAACTCTCTGAGGCGAGGAAGCCTCTCAACCAACTCCAACGATTCCATCGACGAGAATGCCATCGACGAGGAGGAGATGCCCTCCAACGCCCGCACTGCGCCCGCCACCCCCTTTACTCGCAGAATGAGCTTTGGAGCTCAGGCGATGCGCACCATGCGCACTGGCGGTGGAAGCCCCGGATCAAACGGTAATAACACGCCCTCTTCTGCTACCCCCTTGCCCAGTACGCCTGCCTCCCCCGACAAGACGCAGCAGCACAGCTGTGAATGCAACACCATCCAGCCATTCCTCCATTGCCGCTGCTCTTTCGTCGGTCAGGCGTCGTCCCAGCAGTACTGCACAGGCAAGCATAGCCCACGAACAAAGATCCTTTTCTGACATGTTTTCGCGCCCAGACCAAGGTTTCAATTGGTCCGAGCAGTTTAGATCTCGCGCCGAAAGCGCTGTTCAGGGCCCGCGACCCTCCTTCTCGTTCGGCACCGGTCTTTCATCCTCCCCCACCCGCGGAGCAGGCAACGCCGGCGCTCACGACCGCCAGAAGTCTGTCTCCGATATGCCTGCTCCTCCCGCCCAAGCTGCCACCATGAAGCCCAAGATCCCAGAGCGCCCGAAGCCCGATGCTTTCCAGGAGCGCATCCTAAAAGGCGACTTTTACATGGACTGAGAAGCTGACACGTCAACAAATCCACCACGATTGATGTCGACTGTTTATGTCATTGTCATCAGCATCGCACCGCACGGCTGCGCATCACTCAATTATGAATTTTAACAGAAAACGAGAAAAAGGACCATGAAGCATTTCACCAGTATCGAGCGTTTCTCGTTCTAGTCTGTTCATCTTTTTGTCTTTTCTTTTTTTCTTCTTCCTCGACCAGTGGGATACTCCCCTGTGGTATCGACTCGACCCCACGTGGCGTTCGGTTTGGTCTGACAAGGCCTGATTGCGGCTACGTTGTGGGTGTGGGAAAGCACACCCACCACATGCACATGAGACCTTTGTCTCACATTTATCACGGAAGCGGAATGGAATTGCAATTTTACAAGGAGTTCACAAATGGCATGGGCGATTGGGGAAGGGCAATCGTAAATTGCAAGACTTTGGGTTCCAAAACGAATCCGGTCAGGAAAAAGACGGTTTCATTCATCGTTTGCGGCCCATCACGGGGATATCCAACGGGTGTCGACACACTTGACATGATGACGGCTGGCGTACGGGAGGGAAGTGTTACTGCGTCGTCGCATCGCCAGCCGTCAACAAGCAGCGGAAGCATGAGCTCGCTGGACAGGGGTCATGGCGTCGTCGATACGACAGGCTGTGAAGCGGGCACGTGGTCCAGAGCAAGACGGCAGCGGGAGAGGGGGTATGTTTTTAGGGTTATATATGCCCAGAACGAGAGGCGGGCAAACAGCAGGCAATGAACGCCGAGCCTAGCTACCAAAAGAAACGCGCTCGGACCCGAATTGAAAAGTTTCGTGGTCTTGACCGACAGCTTTTGTTTTTTGTTTACAAAATTGCCAACGTGAAATGACTGCCCACGATATGAGGAGGGATGGAGAAGCATGTGAGGCGATGTGAAGAAATGACAGGGTGCACCAACTCTCGCTGGGTACCTACTTAGGCTAGGTAGTCTCGGCACCTCGGGCCCGCCCCGTAGGCCTCTTTTCAGAGAGGGATTGAAATGGGCCTGCATCCCGGGAGCTCGGTATCTCGTTCCCATTCGCCGCTGCAGGGATCGAGGTCTCTCGCTAGCGGGAGACATGAGGAGGCGGCGGCGGCGGTAGCCCATCATTCCTTTCTCCCGGACAGGCCCTCTGCCATCGTCACACCTCGCGCACATGAACGAGTCCAGAGTCTGGGTTGGGATATTGCAACCGTCCCGTCTGAAGGGGGGAAGGGGAGGGAGACGACGCAAGTGTTAATCGTACTGCCAAGGTATCAACTAAATCTCTCCCCCCCCCCCCTCTTCCCGCCCCCTTCCCTTATTCTCTCCATTGCCCCCCCTCCTCTCTCTCCCCAGCGTTTCCAGCCCAGGGTTCGACGAGCCGGCGAGCCAGCAGAGACAAGACGTGGGGTTTCCTTTCCGAGGATGTCTTTGCTACGTCGTAAAACAGATAACAAAAAAGAAAACGACGGAAATATGCTTTTTGCGGGGATAAGCTTTCCTACATAGCACACGCCCTGTGCACCAGTACAGCAAGAGGAGAGGGGGGATGGGGGAAGCCGGGGTAAGTAAAAGGCAGAAAGAGGGGGAAGAGAGGTTTGAGATGTGAGGCATGTCAAGAGAAAAATAGAGAGAGAGAGAGAGAGAGAGAGAGAGAGAGAGTGTGTGTGTGTGTGTGTGTGTGTTGCGACTCGGCCGCCTCTCTTTTACCCCTCTCCATCTCAGGTTCTCTCGCTGTCCAGACCAGCCATCGTGGTTTCGACTTCTCTAACCCCCTAACCCCCCCACCTCCTCCTCCTCCCGCGTGACCCTCTCTTGTGACCCCAGTCGTTTCCAAACACACTCTTGGCAGATGTCCAGAGAAGTAACTTTTCCTGGGGATGTTGTTTGCTTATTTCTCTCGTCTTTTGCTCCCTTTGTGCGTGTCAACCGTCCTCCTCCTATTCTTTTTCTTCTTCCCTTTTTTTTTTTTTTTTTTTTTTTTTTTTTTTTTTTTTTTTTTTTTTTTTTTTTTTGTTGTCTCGCAGATCGACTGGCACCGTCCTTCGCTCCCCCCTTCAGGGTGACCGACTCAGGTTACGAATCGAGACATGTCATGATACGGGTATGATAGAAAGCAAGGTATCGGTGCTACCAATCGTAAACCTTTCTTTCGATACCTATCCTTGTGTCCCCCCCCCCCCCCCCTTTTCCCATTTTTTTCTCTTTCTTTTTTCCTTTTCTATTTGCGAGTAAATGTTGGTGAGAGAGATGTCTCGGAACATCCGGCGATTCCAAGGTTCATCTCAGCTAGGAGGACAGTGGGAGCCGAAAGCCCAGTGTGAAGTCTAGGGCGCGCCGCGTTCATGTCTCTTGTCCTTTCCCCATTTGACGGGGAATGGGGAAGCTCTCTCACATGGGAAACATGGGAAACATGGACGGCCCGGACGCCCCGGGCATCCCGTCGAAAATGTCCCCGAGCCCGCCCATGCCGCTGAGCCAGGGATCCTGCGCCATAACGTAGCGCATGCCGTCGCTCAGGCTGCCCGGGCTCGCGCCAAAGCCCGAGGTGAACTCTTCGAGCGTCAACCCCTCGGCGAGATTAGTGTCGAGGCCGAGGTCTTGGAGATCGAGCTGCCATGCCGGGTTCAGCCAGGGCGCCGCGGCGTTGGACATGCCTGGGTTTGTGCCGGAGGAGGGTTGATCCATGGTGCCGCCAGACGCCGTGTCCGGCCCGGGTTCCGGTGCGTTAAGCGGCGCGGGCGTCACCACGCTCGGGTCGTATATGAAGGACTGCCTCGTTGACGAAGCCGACGGGTTCCACAGGAGGTTGTTCGTCACACGGCCCGAGCGGTCGTTTGTCGCGATCTCGGAGAGGAGGTGCAGCGGCGTATTGGCTACGGGGTATTCTTGTATCGTATGGGGGCCCGGTTGGTATGTTCGTTGCTGCTGCTGCTGCTGCTCCACGGGGGCCGATTCTGTAGGCCGGGAAGCATGTGTAGAAGTCGGGGTATTTTCAGAATGAGATGTGTTGGTGGTGGTGGTGGTAGCGGTCGTCGTCGTCGTCGCAGCCCTGAGCGACGACTGAGCCCCCTCTGCCGACGCGCTCGCAAATTGCCCTTTACTCTGCTTCAAGAACCAGCTCTTCAGCATCAACAGCACAATCAGAAACTTGGCGGCGGGCCGGCTCCGGTTGTCCGACGCCGCGGCGCGGAACAGCTCGAGGAGGGCGTCGAGATAGTACTCCACCTTCATGTTATCCTTGTCAATCACCTTGCCCAACTCGGACTCGGGTGCCGTAGCGGAGAAGTATATTTTGATGAGCACAACGACGGCGTACGCGACGCGAACGAAGTTAAAGACGGGCAGGCAGCGGACGCGAGGCACCTCCATCTCCAGGAAAGCCTCAAAGACGCCGTCGATGGCGGACAAGCACGCCGAGAGAGCATTGACGTGGGACGTCGTGAGTGTACGGCTGGCCAGTATGCCGTCCCTGAGGTTCGCTGCGTCAAAGGACGGGCGACCATCGTCCAGTTGGGTATGCAGGGCAATCTCGTGCATGTAGAGAGAGACAACGTGGAAGGCCATTCGGAGGGTTGCTTTCCCCCCCCCCCCCCCCCATGTCAGCCAAGGTCCTCAACACAGTCATCAGCGGCGGCCGCAGCAGGGCAACTTACACTGCATTTCCTCCTTGGGCACGGACGAACTATACTTTTCCAGATCCCTCTCCAGCATCCTCAGAGAATACTGCGTCCGTGAATTTGTGATGTTGGGTACGATTCCCGGATCGTCCATGGAAAACTGGATACCGACCTCCTCCGCAAGCCGGTGCGTCCACACGAGATGGCAAAAGTACTTGTCCGAGGGCGCCGCATCTGCCGATGTCTGCAGCACCTCCATCGACTCGGCCATGAAGGGCGTCCACCGCACCAGATTCGGCCGGTGCAGCGCCATTGAGGTGTTCACCGCCAGGAAGTACGCTGCCAGCCACGCGCGCCGACACTCAATGGAGGTCGGGTCTGGCGGCGGCGTCCGCTTGAATGGGTGGTTCTGCGACTGGTACGGAATCGATAACCTCCTGCCGCCCGTCCGCCGCCCCAACCCGAGGTCGAGCGCCATGACGGCGCCGATGTGCACGAGCTGGTAGAATTTGAGCTCTTCATAGTGCTCGGGCGGCCAGTACCAGATCACGGCGACCTGTAAAGCCTGCACGATTTCAAGGCTCTTATCGCCCGTGATAATGATCTTTTCCGCAAAGATTTGCATCAGCTCCTTGACCAGCCTGCGCTGCACGTTGGGCGACTCGGAGGATGCCACCGACATGATGGCCAGAAACAGCAACGGCTTCGATTTCCGCGTCTCGTCGGCTGTCGTGCCTGCCGGAAACACCACCGCCGGCATGTGTGGCACCATGTGTGTGTTGTATCGCTCGAATAGCTCCGCCGCCTTTTCGGCGCTGAGGATCCCGCGCTCCACGGCGTCGGCGTAGTCGCTACCCATATTGATCGGCGGTGCCCGCCTGCTCCCGTCATTCCCCTCGGCGACATCGCCCGGGATGTTCCCGCGGTCGGAGAGCTTTCTCTTCTGTCCAGCAGGGGGTGGGATCAGGGTATCGAACCGCCCTCTATCCCTGCCGGCTGGTTCTTGCGAGTCGAGCCTGGGCGCTTCCACGGCAGTAGTCTGCCAATCCCTCGCCAGCCCGTGGTTTCCCCAGCCCGTCTGCTCATAAGGGTTTTCGTCCCTCGCCACGGACGAGCCCGCGGGTGCAATGCCGCCACCACCTATTGATGGCGCTACGGGGCTTCCATGGGCCTGCAAGCTCGCCGTCAACGCATCGATTTTCTTCTCCAGCTCCGCGACCCTGCTGTCCGTCTTCTTCTGCCTCTTCCTGGTCGGCATCGTCACCACGCAGTTTCTCCCAGCCTTTTTGCACCGCTTACACGGGCCATCGAGGTCATTCGGGTCTGGCTCGCATCGCACTTTGAGCCCACGGCACGCCTCGCAGGCGCGCGGTCTCTTGGGATCGTCTGGATTCCCGCCGTGTACATCATCATGCTGTGGTGTCTCGCCATTCGTACCACCGCGATGGCCGGAGTGAGGCGTCGCGGGCGACTGGGTCTGGGGTTGGTGCTGCTGGCGAAGACCATGATTACCCTGCCCCTGGCCTTGTCCTCCGCTTCCCTCGTCGTCGTCGTCGTGCGCCGCAGTTGTCTGAAGACCTCCGTCTGGATCGTCGCTTGCGAGGCTCGTGGGGTCAGCGCTTCGTAGTGCTGGATCGAGAACTGTGGCGCCGTGGTCCATTCTGAGCTTGGCGAGGTGCGCTGCTGTGGATTATCATCGGATAATCGGTGACGGCGACAGAAAATACCGACTTTGGATCGGGGGTGGTAGGGCACCGACGTGATAGATGCCGACATTTCCGACACTAAACCAGATATTAGTCAGCTTCGGGTCCGTTGCGCAACGCACGCAACTCACCATGCAAAGGTTATGGTGTGGGGGTGGGGGGGCGGCAGAGCTCGCTGCAGCTTGATTGATATCGGTTCCTTTCTTCAAGCGCTTAATTTCATTCGAGAGCTGCGTACCGATTGAAGGATTTAAATCATTATTCCCTCCCCAAATGAAACTAACTATCCAAAATAGATGTCATGTTACACCCACGCTAAATGCGAACCTAAAAATCACAAGGTCAAGCTGTGAAAACGCAGTTGATTGCCTTCAACGCCATGCTGAAACCCGTAAACCACCAAGGGCTTCACTACGAGGTGCCCCCCCCCCCTTTCGGAAAACAAACCACCCATGTCCGTGATATAGATTTTGTCCCCCGTAATAGCCCGACTACCCCTCGTCCCTCCATGGCAGCATCATTTTCTACGGTGACAACCTGTTACCTGCTTATCTAGGCCTTCTCTCATAAACATAAACGATGCGGAAATTTGCGAACGAATGCAGGGATAATGATCGGTATTAAGTGGTATGCGGAGCGCTCGGCGCCAGTCCAGAATGGCTTGGTATGTTCGGGTATATTGGCGCCATCGTGTCGTCCACGCTTATTGGGCCTGGGTCGAGAGACAAAAACTTGAAATAAAAGGGCATGGTATCAACGCTGCGTATAAAAGAATGGGTAATATTGAGGAATGTCTGTCGAAAAGACGAGATCCGGCCGATGGCAGGATGCCCCCCCGGCTTAGAATTGCGTCTCTTCTCGCAGCCGGCTCTTGGAGCTCTGAGGGTTCAGGCCAACCATGTTGCCCATAAAGATGGCACTTTCGCGTCTCTTTGGCTGATCGTATGCAGGGCCGCCGCCGTCATAGCCACGAGACGACCCATGGTAACCATTGCTCTGGTACGATTGCGGCATATACTGTGGCTCGTACGCCATGGAACGGTTGGTCGGGAAATTTGGCGGGGGTGTGGGTGACGATCGAGCACCCTGCAGGTCCTGCAACAAAGGTGGGGGCGTGCCGCCATTCGTCCTCTGCTGGCCCGACCTTGAATCCAACAATCTTTGACGGTGGGGTGACTGGCTAGACCCAGCCGAAGTGGAAGGACGCCCATGTTGCGATGTATCGTACGCAGGTCGACTGGGGAACCCATTATTCATGGAAGGAAGGGAACCGGACCTCTCACGGCCCGAATCTGCATCCGCGAACGAGGACGGTAGCTCATACTCCTCGGGCTCGAGACCAAAGATACCATAGTAATTCTGCAAAAGCATGGCGAAGACGGGCGCCGGTATGTTCAGCGTCGGCGAGAACACGATGCCCACATTGCGGACCGTCATCTTGTTCACGTCTGCGTTGTTGATGATCTTGATCAAGAAGGCGATCAAATACTTCAGCAGGGTAGCGTTCGCTTGCGGTAGTCGCTGCACCAACTCGGATAGGGCCGCAATCTTTTCATTCTGACCCGACATCTCGGTCACTGCCATGAATTCAATGTGAAGATCGCGAGTGAGGATGGTCGTTGGGAGTTCGCGGAGAAAGAGTTTCAGCAACGAGGCAACGGCGTGGATATCGTAGTAGGTCTCGTCGGTGACCAGGTTGACGTCTCCCTCGGTGTTGAATCGTTCACGAAGCTGCTTGATGACGATATTCGAGCCGCTCAGACGGAATATCCCCTCCTCGAGAATCGCATTCTTGGCATCCAGGTACTGGATGCAACGGTACACAACCGCCGGCAGCGGAACGTTCACATCGATAGGAGGGTTGAATCGAACCGCCTCGGCCAACGGCGCGCCAAAGGCCTGACGAATAGGTCCCTGGTAACCACCCTGTGGGGGGGTCGACGACCCTCCCTCGCTTCCGCCGAATAACGAGTCTTGTCCGTCAGACGAGGATCTCGCCGCCTTGGGACCAAAGCCAAAGAAGCTACGTTTCTTCATCTTCTTCTCGTCGATGGCTGGGACGCCGAGTCCTCCGCCAGTCTTGTTGCCCCATTGGGCAGTGTCTGCAATGACTTGCATGTCTCGTGGGGCGGAGATCATAGGCGGCTGGCTAGGCATCGTCATCGCTTCGGAGGGGTGGTGGTTCTCCGGCATGTGCCCGGCCTGTCTGGGCCGTGCAGGTCCGCCGTGGTGGGGGAGATCACCTTGGGATGTAGCGTCGTACCTAACCCCTATGAGGCTCTCGGACTCGGAAGGTTGGTGCTGTGAGGCCGTCTTCTTGTATCGCTGCTGCTTCTTCTTCTCGACGCGCTCTGCTGCGATGGAAGTTTGACGATCTTGCGCGTGTTGCTTCGTAGCGTGACCCTCTTCCTCTTCAGGGTCCTTGTAGTCGATCCACCTGAGCAAGGCATCAACCCATTGGTCCCTTTCCTTATCGTTCTCGGCGCAGAGTACGTGCTTCACATGACTGCTCGAGTCCTTCTTCTTGGGCTCTAGAATCAAGAATGCGTGGCGGTACTGGTTGTCCGTGTCGTCCGAGTTGACTGATGGTTGAGGCGACTGATTCTCGTTGCTCTGAGATTGCTTGCCGATCTGTGCACTGGGCAGTTTGATTGTGCCCAGGTGGGCGCCTCCCGGGGTTTCGTAATACTTCAGGTGAGGGCCATCAAGAACGAAAAAGCGGGCCTTCCAACCGCCAAAGTTCTTCCCTCTCTTAGTGAGATAACCAGTTCTGAAAGGACGGCCGCCCGGTCCCGACTTGGCCTTGGCTTCGACCATGCTCTCCATCGAACCAGCGTCATCGGGGTTGGAAGGGAGGGTGTTGGTTGACAGGTACTTGCAAAGCTCGAGAGCGCTCGCAGTATCCAGGGGCGTCTCCAAAAGCTCTTCCAAGTAATGGTCCAGGGCGATCCGCCGGGCGTCAAGCTTGGCGGGCGCGTGGCCGCTGAAAAGAGACCTCTCGGGTGTCTTTGCGGTAAAGGCTGAGCAATTTTTCAATCTCTGGTCCAACTTGGCGAGCGATGCCGAGTCCTTCTCTACGCGCCAAAGCTCACCAGGCTCGTACCGCGAGAAGACGGCAAGAGTAAAGACCGGGTCTTCTTCCAGCTGTGTCAGAGACATCAAACTTGCTCGAGACGGCTTCATGCGTGAGGAGGCGACCTTGACTATGATTGAAGGCAGAGCGTTGGGAGGAAGCAGCAGGTCAGGGTATTCTTCGGTGGTGAATCCTTTGAAGATGCGGCCGCGCTCGGTCGGGCTTCCGCGGCTCTTATCGCTGGACGAGTCCCATCCCTGCTTGACAATGTTCAGCGGTTGGGGGGCCTTGGGCTCCGTGGCCTCCGCTGCTGCTTGGCTAGAGTGGCCCGGAGGAAGAGGGATCGGCTGACGTGGTGGCCGAGGCGACAAGGGCGCCGCAGGGAACGATGAGAGACTGGCTGCCGGGCTGTCTATTGACGTGAGCCCTGGTGGACGGGGACTAGATGGCAGGCCGGGGCTAAGGAGCGGGGGGTCGAGGCTGTTGACGCTTAAACCAACGGCCAGTGACGCCGGAACGTTCTCACGCAGTATCTGCTTCGCAGGACTTTGAGGCAATTCGGTAGGGAGATCAAGCTTCACATGTGTCGGGGTGACGGTTTGGCTCTTCTTCGACAAGCTCCTCCTTTCGGCCTCCTGGGCGGCCAGGATTTCCCTGTCACGGTCATCCTCCTCGCGCGTCCTACGGCGGCCGCGTCGCTCGGTCAAGATTTCGGTCACTTCCAAGAGGTCATCGAAGTCGGATTCGCTGTCTTCGTCGTCACGGCTAGGCTGAGTCTGGCCCTGGAGCTGTAAAGGCGCTGGTGGGGGTTTGCGCGGCGGGGGCGCAGGGAACTGTGAAAGACCTTCCTCTGGGTTGGATACAGCCTCGGAGACCACCGGTGGTTTTGGCGGAGGCATGCTTGGAGGCTGGCTTGGCAGGCTTCGGGATGGTGGGAGGCCCAGGCTGATGGGAAGTTCCATCACGTCCTCGGCCTCGAGCTCCCTGCGAGCCATCTCCACGGCACGTTCTTCTGCGTCGTGATTGAAACGGTCGAAGGCATGCTCATGTGCTTTGGGCATTTCGTGTGATGGGTCCAGGAACGCACCAACGGCTGACGGGGGCCCGTTCGGTTGGTCTGCTGGAGGTGTGATCGGGTAGGGCGCCATGGCCATGTCCACAGGCGAATGCTTCTGGCTGTCAGAGTCCAAGGTAGGAGAATCGGGTGTGGCGACCGATTGCTCCTTGGGAGCGGTGACATCGACTGCGGGGATGCCTTTGCTCATGGGCATCTTGAGAACTTTGCTGGCGGTTTTGGAACCATCTGCCCCCGTGTGTTCCGATATTGACATGACTTCTTTCAGCTTCTTTCTGTACTTTTCCTTGTCCTTCAACGCTCGCTCCAGATCTTTGTTTAGGCCTAGAATCATGGCTCGCTGCTTGTCGACGAGACGCCATAGCTGTGCGTTTTGTTGTGACTGGGATTGCTTTTCCTTCAAAAGGTACTGAATCACCGCTTCCGGACTGCCCGCCGTTTTGATTAATGCTGCAATGTCTGTCGGGTCAGACGGGGTCCCAGCGGAGCCCCTTTGGGATTGCGACTTTGTCGAGATGGCTGAAATGGCAGAATCCATGGAAGAGTTGCGCGGGGCCCCTTTGCTAGGCTTGGCCCGCGCAGCAGCGGCCGAGCCCCCAGAGGCAGACATTGAAGATGGGAGCGGACCTGCAAGAGGCCTCGAGGTCAAGACGGGCTCGGAAGCGCTTCGATTATCATTCGTCGGCAGCGGTGATATTCCCGGTCTACTATGGCCATCTGTCAGCTGTGTTACATGTGGCGGACGGCGCGGGGAGGGGGAATGGCGCGGCTGTCGAATCGGAGGGAGGCAACAGGGCGGCACACATACCGCCGTGTGCTGCGTTCAGGTCCGGATGAACCAGACGAGTCGCTTTGGTAGTATGCCTGCGGCTCTCCCGGGACGTCTACGGGGGAGCAAAAATCGTCGGTAGGCGTCGTGATGATTTCGAGATGAGTTCGCGAGCGGTGGTAATAGGGAATCCCAACGGGAGGGAAGAAGGATGATGACCGGGGCGAAAACGGACTCGTCGGGGAACCGACGGCGATGGTCTCGTGGAGTGGACTGGGTATCGGGCGCCAAGGGGATCTATAGGGCGGATGGGGGCATCAGTCAATGTGCCGCCAGGTCAAGTCGTGAGCCCAGTGCCACAACGAAGCAAGGCGGACGACAGGTATAGGAGTAGGCGCAGAAGGAAAGTCGGAGAAGGGATCGCGGAGGGCCAAGACGATAGATGGCACACAGTTTCCTCGCAGACCAGGGACCAAGAGAGAGAAGAGAGTGAGTGTGTGGGTGAAATTGTCCGTCGTTCTCTCTCCCTCTGGGTGGCAAACGATGATGGGCGTGGGATATGCGAGTGTGGCTCGCAAATGTCTCTCTTTCCCTTTCCCTTGTCTCTCTTCTTTATCTCTCTCTGCCTGGCGGTGGGCGTTGGGAAAATCAAGGTGGTAGGATCAAGGAAGAAAAGAAGCGACAGCGGCAGCGGCAGCGGGAAAGAAAAAAAAGCAAGACAGACAGGCGCACAGCGACACAACAGAGAGAAGCGCAGACAGAGAGACAGACAGACAGAGAGGCAGGCAGGCAAACTGGGGAGGAGAAGGGGCAACGAAGCAGAGCAGCGCAAAGAGTGGGTCGCTTCTTCTTTGGCACTTTAAGCGATGCCAGTGGAGGCAGTGGAACGTACCTTGGAGATGGAGTAAGTAGAGGAGGGCTGGGACTGTGCCTAGCAGCGGCAGTGGTGCTTGTATTGGTGGTACTGGTGGTGGTAATGCTTGCAGGATCGGAAGCCGGGATCAAGAGGCCTGTCGTTGGGCCATCTTTGGAAGAAGGGAAAGAATGAGAGGGGAAGTCTGGGACGTGAAGCCGGTGAAGAGGGTGTTTTTGGTGCGGGAGGCGAGGATGATGAGGAGTGTCAGAAGCACTGGCGAAAAAAGGAGGAGGAGAAGGAGTAGCATCGACGGGTTCGGTAACGGCAACAAGACGCGACGTGGAAGCAGTCGAAGCAGAAGCATCAGAATCTGAAGTTGAGCCCTGGGCACTCCGAGTCTGGAGCGCGAGCTGCGACATGGTGGGCAATGCGACGGGAAGACGACTGACCGGCGGGCCAACTGGGTAGGGGGGTGGGTGTGCAGGGTCAGAGCTTAACGCAGGACAACCTCGCAGCGGTTTCGAGATGCCTGGATGACCCTGACTGCCGTTGCATATAATTAACCGGCCTCTTTCTTGTCTGGGGTATAGGTATGCGGACTGACTGCCCAGGCCAGCGTACGTAAATCAATCCCTTTCTTCTCGGGAGCGAGCGAGCGAGCAGCAGGCCCGACAGGGATCGAAAGGCGACAGGCGGAGCGGAGGAACTAGGCTTAACCAGGTATTCGTAGGTAGGTAGTATGATGCGTGGCACCACACCTGTAGATGGGTAGACAGGTGGACAGCTATAGATGGTATTATGTAGCGGAGCGGAGGGTGACGCTGAAGCGGGTACCCAGTCGGACAGCAGCGATGAGATGGTGGTGGGTGCAATTAGGGGTGCAACTGCTGCTCGATGGCGTCGTATCGCAAGGCGTGCAGGGCAAGGCAGGGCAGGGCAGGGCAGGGCAGGGTGAGATGAGGAAAATGTGGTGGGAAAAAGAGATGTTGTACACACTTGCTGGAACAGAGGAACAGAGGGCAGATCAGATCGGATGAATGGCGTCCCCCCGATGAAGGAATGTCTTGTCCTAGGGAGGGCCTGTCCTTTGCCGTGTACCTTGCTCGTGCGTGCGTGCTTTGTGGGAGCAATGAGCCAAACTGGGGGTTTGACGAGTCGAGTGGCCGTTGTCTTGTATGCGGGTGTGGAACGTTGATGTTGACGGGGGGGAGGCAACAAACGGCAAAGGCACCAACCAAGCAACCAACCAACCAGGCAACTCAGTTTCTACGGAAAGGTGGCCGACGGTAAGGTTGTTGAAAGAGCAAATGCAGCACGAGTGAGGTGGTTTCGATCGGGGGAGGAGGGGGAGGACGTGGCCGTTGGCGTAAGCAATGTGAAGGTTTCCCGATGGGCAATGCAATGCAATGCGAAGCGAAGCTGGGCCAGGCCAGACAGGTCAGACCAGACCAAGGCTAACCCTAAGCCAACGGTGAGATGAGAGACTGTCTAGACAGACTTTAGTTGTTGATGAAGGGGACCCCTTATTTTCCGTCTTGGTCGTTTCTAGTAACGCGCGAAGGGAGTCGGATGCTGGTGGGACAGTGACTTGAAGTTAGGGAAGGTAGAATGGGGGTCGGGCCGCGCAGGAGCAAAAGAAAGGCCTTGGGGGAAAAGAGTAGAGTGAGTACCTAGGTATTGCCGTTCAGTGCAATCATTCCACCAGAGCAGCGGCCCCGCGGCATTTGTTTGCTAATGTGTGTGTGGGGGGGGGGGGGGGGTAGACAGACGGTCGCAGCATGAGCAGGGACAGATAGAGGAGTAGGAGCAGGGACATACAGTACATCTGGAGGTTAAACGCAACAAGGTACCGGGGAGGACCGGACCAGGGTAAGATGGATGGGCTGTTGTTGTGGGGTGGGGTGTGGTCCCGTGGTCGTGGATGCAACTCAGAGCAAGGTGATGACCGGGAGGAGGACATGTACCCTTCCTCGTCTCTTGCTTGTGCCGTGGTACTCCCAAACCAAGGAAGAGGAGAAAATGGATGAATGACGATGATGACGGGTACCTAGGTATGGTTGGGCTCAGTTTGCGTTTGCATCTGCCGCTGCAACATGTCACCAAAAAGGAGAGGGCAACATTACAAGCATGCATGCATGCATGCATATATACATACATCCAGTTGGAAATGGAATTTCTACGCCTTCCACCAGGCTAGGTAGCTGCAGCTGCAACAGTGTTCCTGCCTGGCCCAGGCTGGGTACCTAACGCAATGTACAGTGTAAGTATGGTTTGACTTTGCGAGGAAGGAAGGAAGATGAGTGGCAGAACCTGCACTCTTCCACACACAACAAACACAAACACACACACACACACACACACACACATATATACGACACAATACCTACAAAAGCAGTCACCGCTGGCATGAGTTAATTGGATTGACATTTGGGCATTGACCTCGAGTATTCATTTTACGTTTCTTTCCAGCTTGCGTATGCCCCCCCCGGTCTCTCTCTCTCTCTTCCCCTCCCCCCTCTCAGGCCGCCATTCTAATCTTTCGTTGCCATGCCACCTCCTGTTCTTCCCCCTCCTTCGTCCTAGACGGTCGCACCCTTACAGCTAAGACTTTGAGACGGACCAGGGAGTGAATGCTGACAAGCAACACTATTGAAAACGGCGGGTTATTGCCCAAAACTGCCGGCGAAGCAGGGTTCGTACTGGTAACGAACAAGGTATTTATTTGTATGTACTTACCAAAGCAACCAATCCTATTAATCGTGTGAGCCTTTGTCCTCGTAGCTCGACTGCGTGCGCTTCGCGGAAGCTAAGAGCGGTCTAGCCCCTTGACAACAGAAGGGGGGCGGGCGGGAGGAAACAACTCAATCTCCCTGAGGTCGGACCGTCCATTACCTTAGTTAGGTAGGGTAGGTACCGAGGTAGGTAAAAATCAAGTCCTTGGGTCTGTCTGTTTTAGAGCCTCCCGCGGCTCGGCTGACAACGATGACAGTCCGAGTCGTGGTTTTGTAACTGTCCCGCAGGTTTGTCGGAGATTGTACATGGGAAATACCTACCTCAGGATACGGCAGCTACCTACTCCGGTACCTACCTGCCTGCCTCGAGTTGCATCCTGCTTTCGTTCCTTACACAACGGAACAGCACGGGATAGGACAGGATAGGATAGGATAGGATAAGACAGAACGTTGTTGCCTCGGCCACCTTGACCGAGGCACGTAGGTACCTACTCACTACTTGCCTTACCTTAGGTACGGACGTGCGTAGGTGAGTAGGTAATTCCAGTTTCCTTCCGCGACTTGTAAATGATTTGAGTCGAGTCTTACCGCATCACCAAAAACATTCTCGGTCCCGGAACCTCATCTCCTGTTGCCTCGCTCGGCATGCACCTGCCCTCAGCCACGTGCGCGGGCACACATAGGTATCGGGCCGGCATCGTCTCTCGTTCAACTTCAGCGGAATGTATTCAACTCTCTTCGAGATAGCCTTGGGGGCCCTCCGCTCCATGCCGGCAAGTATCTTGTCCTCTCTCGTCTCGAATCGACCCGAACCCAATCGCTAATGCCAAGCAATGCAATGCAATGCGATGGATGGCTGTGCCGTGCTGTTCTGGGCACGCAAAGACCCCAATGACGGACTGCTTGAAACAAATCTGTCGAGAAGAGTCTACCAAAGGTACGACTAGGCAACCCCCCCGCGGAACAAATACCTGCCAACTGTCTGTCGGCTTTCTTTCTCATCCCCATGCCCAAGCTTGATCGCGCCCGCTGTCCAATCCGCGGGATTACCCCGTTTGTGCCGCTAACTCCCTGTTCGAGGCAGCCGACATACCTCGGGTGGTTTACATCAGACTTTGAAATCCCCGCAGGGTCGAATCCGGTCTCCGTTGGCCCTTTTTTCCTGGTTTGCCGTCTGCAATGTCCTTCGATGTGTTGGTCTCGCCGCCCGTTCTCCTTCACAGTACAGTACTTGCGGCTCTCGTCAGGCTGCTCCTCTGTCGACGTCTCGTGGGAGTGATACCTCCACTTCTGCAAGGCACAGGTACCGTGCCATCGTGGCCCGCCCGCACACCCACCCCAGATGCTTAACGCCACAACCAGGGGCCTTGGGCTTGCTTGCCTTGCTCCAATCACCTCCCGTCCGGGCCCCTCCACCTCATAGTCTTGGTAGTCTTCGACGTTGAAGTCCCGGACCCTTCCCAGGCACATAGGTACTAACTAAGCTATGTGCGAGCGAGGCGTGCGTGGTCCCCGCAGCCCACGACACATGTCATCTCTCCCGGGATCGAAGCACGACAAATGTGGCCTTTGGACCTGGGATTGGTCTAGGTAAACCTCGACCATGTTCCTTCCAGAGCCTCTCCCGGAGAATGTCTCCCCTGTCTACCTACTGTCCGGCACAATTGCGAGCCCATCGACGTGTCACTCACTACTACCCAACGGAAATACCTAACAAACCCCCGCAGCGCAGCGGCCAGACGGCAGTGTCACCCACCCGTCTTTGTCTGTCAATCAGACTCGGCAGGATGGACGGTTCACCCAGGAGGTTCGGACGCCCGTCTGCCACGTCGCACAGCGTTGCACTCGCCCAGATTGCCCCAGCCCCTCCTGTCCTCTCGTTCGATGCCCCCCTCGTTCGATGCCCCCCGCCCAGCTTTGGAACCGCCCATGTAACTACTGCTAGGTTTAAATGTAGGAATGACTGTTTCTACCTTGTCGCTCGCTGCTTCATTATGTGCTATGCAGGAGGCGTCATCTTTTCTGCAGGTACCAACACATGCATGGTGCGTGTGCTGGTCCAAGGAGTAATTGCAGAGAACTCGTAGTCTTCAATTCGAGCAAAACCAAGGTCTGACGGCCACCCATCACCACCCACAACCCCTCTACCCCTTTCCGCGACACAGTGCCACGGCTCTGGTGTAGAATCACCATGTAGGTTTTCGGAGTAGTGTGCCTAGCTAGCTACCTTCCTGATTGCGCCATCCATTGTGCAGGCGCACAAACCTCCTGGCATGATGGAATCTGCCTTCCCCAGAGTGATAACCGCCTTGGCAGTACCCATAACAAACAAGCTGCCACCCACGATTACCTAACTAGCTATGCCGTACTTCGGGCCCCTCCGCCAGCACCTGTAGGCAGTGCGCCGCCGTGTTCTTTTCCCATGGATATGGTTGAGGCCTCAATTAGGCGACAGTTATCGGCATGCTGGCAGGTGTGATCGCTGGAGCTCCAAGGAAGTCGACCGGCGGCCCCGTCATGTCGCAAAGCATCTCGCTGATTCTTATCCAGGCTGTACCTATCTTTGCCCAAGCCCGAGGGGATGGGCAGGACGTCAGTCAGAATCGGATGAAACGGTGCAATGGCTCTCGTTGGGCCGGCTCATTACCTAGTGGTAGGCTGTTTCGCCTCGCTGGCCACGCTCACCACAAGGTGAAATACTAAACTGCCAACCTTGCACTCCTCCTCTCCAGCCTTGGCCTTCCTTGCCCGTCAACCTGCCGTGGTTCCTACGCGCGCCCGTCCGTGTTGTGTCATCCTTTGGACTCCGACCTGAGCGCCTAGGGAAACAATGACGAAACCTTTCCGCCCGGGATCGTTCTTTACAGCCCTCCTGGAAGACGGCGTTCCGACAGCAACCTTATTTCTGTCAAACGTTCTCTCGCAATAGTGTGCATGAACCGTTCCCCCCAAAACCAGATCCGGGAACCTTTCTCACCCAAGCCATGAGGTCATGCAGCGCACCCGGGCACCCTAGACGGTGGCTTGAGCGGTCCAGGTCTCTCTTTGGAACTTGGCAACATTGCGGCGCCGTTGAAGCCCAGGGCTCAAGACATGAGCAAGCCTTACGCACAGTCAATGGCTCTCCTTGGCGGTTTCGTTCTCGCCGTCCCATTGCCAGGACAGTGGCACTCCAGCATTGCCGCTCAGCCAGGACGTCAAACGACATCCAGCATCCAGCTGTCTGGCGGCCGTGAGCATCTCATTACCACAAAGGAGGCATCCCCAAAGCCACCTCGCTCTCCGGCCAAAGCCGGATCAGATCGTGTCCATCACATCACATCTCAACGTCGTCATGTATCCAGTCAAAGCGCTTTGGAGAGTCCCACCGCCGGGCCGGCCATCTCGCGTGGCAGGTGCGAAGGATTCTACTCTCTCTCCCACCAAACTGCCCCGACAGATGAGGCTACATAGTATGTACGCTGCATCCTGGACACGATTTCTGCAAGATGGATAACCTTGCCAATGGCAGGATCAGGCCATGTGTGAGTCGCCAGGCCCGCTTGCAGCCGGCTTTCCGAGGCAAGGCGAGATGGTTATTGCTGCACGGTATCATCCACATCTTCGGCCCCTGGAGCTTCGCGGGCGCAGCGCAGCCGTTCTTTTCCCAATCCGAGAGTTGTGCCGGGTCCGGTTTGCAACCCCGGTACATCTACAAACCTTCCTCCGCCAACGAGAGCAAACTGCTTACTCGGACAAAAACAACCGATAGCAACGTAGGAGGTGGGGCAACTCAGGGGAAAGATGGCCCTGTGGCCCAAACAAGAAGCCAATTTAACCGTGCAGCAACGACTCACGGCGCTGCAACTATTCCCATCTGGCGCTGTGGGTGTGCAACCCCCGACTTGCAGCCACTAGGTTGAGTCTGCCAAGAAGACCCCCCTCCCCAGCGTCGCTTTATCCCGTAGCGCCTCGGCGGTCATTATCCATGTACCACGATTGCTGGTGGATCTGGCAATTTCCATCCTGTTATGTGCGTCAGAGCCAGACGGACAGCCGCTCAAGCCGCGGTCTCCATCGAATATCCGTACCGTTACATCACAAATGGGCAGATAGAAAGATGCAATATCCGTACAGAGAACTGGAGCTTAGCATTGCGATCGACCTAGCTCACCCTCGCAAGCGCCTCGAGACGGGAGAAATAAACGAGACAGCGAGACCCTGCTGACGGCCAACATTATTGGCAGCCTGTGCCTGTCGCTACAAAGCCAAGTTGCTCAGATTGACTACGCTGGCCAATCAGTCAATCAGGCATCATGGGACGGGAAGGGGGGTGGGGGGTGGGTAGTTGGACCCTGAGAAAGGACTAGAGGGAAGCAGCTCCACGTCCTATTTGCCAAGGGAAATTGCAATACCGGTAACCCTCGCCAACGTAGCAGCTCTGATGCATGCTGCGAACAGGCGGTCACGATTTCAAGCCATTCAGCTTCTGATTCGTACATGCACTCACGGGGGGGCTCGAGGGAACCTGAAAACAAGCTTGGACAAGCTTCACTTCCGTCCTCATCGACGATGCCCGCGACACCTCGCTCAAGACTGCAGCTCAAGCCAAACTGCAGCTCGTTCTTGTTGTTATTGTTTTGTCATTGACAGGTCTGGTGGTACAGAACGCAGCAAGCAAGCGCCTGTTTCGCGTATTTGACAAACATCTAGCTGCATGCAAGCGCTTTGACGCTCAAGGTTCCGCCGAGCGGCGCCACAGTGGCTTTACTAGCAGCCTTGGAATTCGCATTGCAGAAAGGCGGCGGCACTTACTGGCAGGTGGGTGGGTAGATGGATAGATGCCTTGCTTGTTCCGAGGCACAGCGGGCTTTCTCATCGACCGCACTCTGATGGAGATCTGGGTAAGGCGCGCCCGTCTGATATCATTCGTTCCGTTCCATCCTGTGCCTCGTGCCCGATGAGCTCAAACTCGATACAAGTGTTTGGCGTCCGACTAGTTTTCCCCATTTGCCGCCCGTTTTACTAATACAGCATGATCTTGAGCTCGCCAAGTTCATCCGGACCTTGACATCCACACTAATCGTCAAGGGGCTACTGTTTGGCGCCTTCCGGTGTCATGATTGAGCCAAAGCAACCTTGTGTGTCTGAGAATCCTACCAGGCATCGAGTTGACGGCTAACACGGGACTCTGGGTTGGGTTTGTCGGGGCTATGGACATTCGCCTTCGAAAGTTCCCTGTTGTGGAGATGGCCGTTCGCCAGGAGTAACGTGGTTCTTCGCCTTGGCCACATGGATATCGGAGCCTATTAATCACGCACGTCTTAATAAAGCTACATACGAACAGGACGGGAGCGACTGCCGTCCGCGCCAAGTTTCAGCAACCTGCCGCGGGGCTGACTCCGTAGTCAGTCAAGAGTCAAGTTCTGACTGGAGACGGGATGATCTTTGAATGGGTTTGATATGACCGCCTAGATGGATGGAATCATTGCCTTTCATCCCCTTGCGGCAGCTAGGTCTAAGCCACCAATACATCGACGGACCTGACATGGTTCCTCACGCAATCGTGGACTCGCTGTCTACCACGTAGATATCCCGACCCTCGATGACCGGGGTCGGTTTTTTTTTTCTTTCGATTTTTGATTTTATTTTATTATTACTTGGGACGAATCACGCCCCAGGACGGCCGGGTTCCCCGCCTGCTGTCAGCAGGAGGTCAATTCAACCTCGACCGACGTGCGACCTGCGATTCGGTTTTGTAGTCTGTGACATCTCATCCAATGGGGAGGGTGGGTTCGGTAGTGGTCCGCCGACGCGCTGAAACGCCAAATCCATCGCTCCCATGACCTCACGCCGCAATCAGCCTGAAGACTAACCGGCGTCGCGGACGTGTTTCATATGCGCCATCAATCTAAGGAGATGTCCCCGTCGCAGATTCTCGCTTCACAACCACCATCACCACCACTACACCGCTTTACCCCTCGCCGAGCCGAAAGACCGCCATGGGGAGTAGCTCACGTGAACGTGTATCTCCCCTTGTTTATGCGGCTTTTTTTTTTTTTATCTCTCGGAGACGCTTTTTGCACGGCAATGCAACAGATCATCGTCGGTCCCGTTGCGGAGAAGGGGTTGGAATGACGAGCGTGGCAATCGGACGGGCAGCCCGGCCCCGGGCATCCAGCATCCGTCGGCGAGACGCGTTGGGCCGCGCTCAAGACGTCCATCCCGGGACGCGGCCTCCCCATTGTTCCCACCGGGCGTGGACGTTGTCACGGTCTGGCAATCATCTGCAGCGTGCCCGTGCTTGCAATGCACGCAAAGCGACTCGCCACCGCCGATGGAGGAGGTGCCATGCTGGTTGAGATGCCCCCCCCCGCCATCTGGCCACGATCTTGGCAAGTGGTGACGATAATGATGGTGACTCGGAAACACTTACTCGCATCGCGTCGGGTCCACCATTGACTGGGCAGTTTTGCCCCTCAACCGAGAGGTGTGCCACTCAGCGCAGCGCCCTTCCGGGGAAGGCTTTTCATTCTTTTTCGTCATGGAAAGGCGCGGTTGCTTTCCATTCGATCCATGTTTTTTTTTTTGTCGGAACCACATCATCACCAACTTGGATGAGTTTTCTGCTCCCAGCGGCCATCCATGTGCCTAGGATTGATAATGGCTGACAAGTGCTGCCCGTGTGGACCGTTCCGGGCAGGCCATGCGACGCGGAGCGGCCAGTTGGGCCGTCTCTCCGAAGACGCGACAAGGGGGCCGAATGAGCGATGAAGTGGCCTTTCTTTTCCGGGACCTGTGCTCGATGCCAGGCCCCGAGTCATCTAATTCCCTGAACGATGTGCCTTTGCCGGAGTGCGGACCTGTTTGGGGGGGGGCTGCTTCGTGCTCGTTCGTCCTTTCCTGGACGCATCCAGCGACACGTCTATCACGCTGCACCCAGTAGGTGACCCGGTCTCGGCCGCAGCCTCCTCGGCAACAGTCGGCACGTCGCCAGTCGTGCGGGATCTGCAGAGCCCTTGGTCCCGGGCCAGGTTGCTGGCGGTGCCGTGCTCCCGAGACGTGGTTCCATCCAAAGAACAACCCCGTCTGTTCGTATCGACCGCTTGAGCTGGGTATAGTGACCTCACGACAGGACATGGGAACCATGTGTTCCGCTTTGGCCCCTCCCCCGAGCTCGGAGCCGGCGCCGCCGTATTACGGAGCCCGGGTCCGTCAAGCGGTTTCCCGTCCTCGGAGGTTTGTCATATTCGGCTTTGACACGTTTTCGTCCCCACGCTTCCGGCGGGCGACGGCGGCTTACGGTCTGCATACGAGAGATCATGGCTCGGTCGTGACCAGCCGGCTTCATCTGCACACTTGCATCTCCGAAGCACGAGAGCCCAAGTGCTGCAAGTACTCTCACGGGCGCGTGTCGTCGTAAGATCTCGTGTTGGTCTCCACCTGCTGTCCGAGTAGTTTCCTTTTCATGATACACCCGCTTCTCCGGTTGGGGTTCCGGGCATTGCTCCTTGGCATGAGTGTCAAGGCATCAGCATCCCCTCCACAAGTGACTTTTGAGGTGCCAGCCACGATGTCGTGACCCTGGCCGTTCCGCCTTCACAACTCCAGGATATCGGCAAGTAGACAACATGGCCTCTAACGCAGTCATCAAACAAATCTTTCTTGGCGAGCCCGAGCGACACAGGCGAGAATGGCGAACCCACGCCAAGCCAACTTCAGCGCGCAGTCCTTGAACGGCCTAGAATCCCGCGATACGGTCGGGCTTCCCTGGAGCCGACCTCTTAGGGTCTCGCGCAAAAGGCGGCGAGAGAGAGAGGGGAGGGGGAGTGCGCGAGATGTGAGACTGTCGAGCCTTGTGTATTCCTATCTGACACCAATCCGGTGCAACAAGAGAGAATGGGTGGTCTCGGGGACTCTCATCCCTCCCTCCCCCCCATTCCGTGGCCATGTCGCGGTCAAGCCTGCCGGGCGGGTCTGAAAACATCCTAGGGATGAATCGTGAGGTTATTGGATTGCTGTCCGTGGCAGCGTACGGGCCAGCCGGTAAACCTTTCTGGCGTCGGTCGATGCCGGTTGCCGAGTTATAGGGACCGCGACATAATGATCCGCTGTGAACTGGAAACGGCATGGCAAAAGAAAAGAACTGTCAGGATTTAAATATAGCCTCAGATCTAGTCCAGCCCTGTCGCGGGCGCCGAGCCCTCCCTCCCCTCCCCCCCCCATCATCCCTACCAGAAACCCAATGTAACCCTCCCTCTTCAGCAGCCCGGCGGGGCGGTTCCTCTGTCGTCTCCTTGAGACGGCGCGCGCGATCTTCGAAACACGGGACCCGTCGATTGGCTCCCTTTTTTTTTTTCTCCTTTTCGTCGGGTTTCTTTTATAAAAAGAAACCACCTTCTATTCTCGTTCGGCTGATCCAGAAGCACAGGCCTGGGTTGTTGCCTCGGTTACGGAGAGCCATTGCCATATAGCCCCTGCATCAGGTCTCTTTCCGCGTCATACGCACCCGTTCGGTTGAGCGGCTTACATAGTAGACTTGATAATGGGTAAACGCCCGGCAGGGGGGGGGCGGGGGGGTATGGTTTTCAGACGTCATGGGGCATACAACTCAATGACGGATCTGG
Organism: Colletotrichum caudatum; assembly: GCA_030867225.1. Taxonomy (NCBI): domain Eukaryota; kingdom Fungi; phylum Ascomycota; class Sordariomycetes; order Glomerellales; family Glomerellaceae; genus Colletotrichum; species Colletotrichum caudatum. The sequence goes on from MU846088.1 coordinate 98,405, forward strand.
CGGAGTACTTCCAATGGGGACGAAGCGGGGGGGGGGGGATCTTCGTCCCCGGGCGACACGAGGTTTTCTACGACTGACCCGTGGGCTAGGAGGTAGGGGATTTGGGCGCTTGAGTAGGTAGAGTCGGTCGCCCTGTGTTGGATGTTGGAAGGGGCTGTGATACCCCGTCGGCTGCCCGCTGCGATGAGAGATTATACAGGATTCATGGGCTGCTCTGCCTGGCCCTCTTCGAAGGGGCCGGCCTGGATAGACGAACACGACTCGGCAAGGCGGGGGGTGGTCCAGTCCAGGAGGCAATACTCGACCACCTTCTTCCAACCTCCCTCGCGGCTACTAACACCGGCCTCAGGCAGATGGGCACATTGCACTGCACAGGTCCAAGAAAAGGAGGAAGGCTTGGAAGATGAAAAACGGCCGTCATTTCTTTCTCGTCATCATCAAAAGCTTTCTATCATGACACGTATCACTGCGCATCGCCCAAAGAAGCCGCTCGCTTTCAGGTGAACCAAGTAGGAAATATCAAAAATAAAAGTTCAACGGGAAAAAATTCAGGAAGAGAAGAAATAAAAACCCTCGATCCCAACCGTGAAAAAGAAACCCCTCCGTAAGCGTCGTATCCCGTCCCATCGTATCAAAAGACCGTATAGCGCCGTCGAGAGCAAAAAACATGTTCGGCGAGAGCATCGCTGTATATAACCCCAAAAGCAAGCTGCAGCCAAAACTAGCCGCTCCGCCAAATTTTATACAATAAGAAAACAAACTGCAAGGAGTACTTTGTCTTCGGGAAGGGAGCGCGAAACAGGAGAAGGAGGAGGAGGGGGGGAGAGGGGGGGAAAGGAAGCTTCATCGCCGGTAGTTGTACTCCCTCTCCCTCCTCCGGTCCGAGATGGTGACGCGCATGCGCTCCTCTTCCGGCGGGGGCGGCGGCGGCAGCATCCGCGGCGGGCTGTACCGCCTCCCCTCGACGTACCGGAACGTCTCGTAGCGCGGCTCGACGGGGACGGGGACAGGGTAAGGGACCCTCACGGGCACGAGCTTCTCCCGCTCGACGTAGACCTCGCGGACCTCCCTCTCGCGGTCCCGGCTCCCGCGGCGCGAGTGGCTGTGGCTCCGGCTCCGGCTGCTACGCGAGCTCTTGCTCGACTTGACCGACCTGACCGAGGGCTCGACGTCGACGGCGATGACCTCGATGGGCGGGGGCGGCGGGGGCGGCGGAGGGGTCGCGGCCTTGGGCGGAGGAGGGCACGGCAGGGCCGGGGGCGGGGGCGGAGGCGGAGGGGTCTCGACCTTGGGCGGCGGCGCGGGCTCGGGCTCTGGCTCTGGCGGCGGGGCGACGACGGCGGGCGGGGGAGGGGGAGGGGGTGCGACGACAACGGGCGGGGGCGGGATGAAAGTCGTCTTCTTGGTGCGGACGGTGACGGCGCCGTTGGTGGGCGGCTCGAGGTAGAGGCGCTTCTTGGCGCCGTGGTGGTGGTGGTGGCGGTGGTGGTGGTGGTACTCGTAGTATTCCTTGGAGGAAGCTGGTGGAGGAGGGGGGGGGAGACGTTAGCTGTCATGAAGCGTGAACGTGACGCCATGAGGTGACGTCAGGGCTCTGTTGGGGCTCACTCGTACCCATTGTGGACGGCTGGATTCGTTCCAACAAGGACAGAGAGTGTAACACGTGTTGCGTGTCTGCTCTGTGTGTGAAGTTCTGAGTGCGCCGAGTTGGTGGCCTACACTTTATGCGACGTCGCGGCGCCGGGGAAGGAAGAGTTTTGAGTTTGTATGTCGGGTTCGAGTTGTGGGTTGTGCAGGCGGATGGGCGCAGACCCCTTAAGGATGGGATGAACCGTGATGCGATGGGATGGGATGCGCTGCGCGACGCGACACGATGCCGATGGCGGTGCGATGTGATGCGATGCACAAGCAATCAAGCAAGCAGGGAATGCAAAAAGGACGGCGTTTGCGGTTGTTCGGCGGGGAACTCGCGAATCAGATGTGCAGTGCAGTGCAGCGCAGTGCAGTGTACGAGGATCGGGAAAAGAGGCGTTGATCACCTGCCGGGACGTTTGTACGCCTTTAAATAAGAGTCATCGGTGGCGGGAACCCCGGATAGACTAGAAAAAATACAAATGAAAAGGTGGATGTTCGTGGGTGGTGGTGGTGGTGGTGGTGGTTGGGAAACTAATGGGAAGGGTTCGCTCGGCGAGAGAGAGAGGAACCAAAAGGAAACGATGGGCGGGTGGGCGGGCGGTCGGGTGAGAGAGAGAGAGGCGCTATCCAATATATAACTCACCATCACTACCATACCACAGCATCACTTCACCAACACACTAACTAAACAGTGTGGGCTGCGTGTAGTAGTTTAGTTTGGTTTAGAATCAAGGTCGGCCGCCCCCCTCCTCTTCCCCCTCTTCTCTTCCGCGCCCATGGCGAACCACACGGAACGGAAAGACGAGCGGGAGAGTTGTCATTACACCACCACACCCACATGGTCTAGCGTCGTCCAGTCGGCAGCCCAAGAAGTGTGTGCCCAGTGAGGAGGGGACATCCAGGCATGCCTGGCTGCCGTGCATCAGACGCTGTCATATGGAGAAGAGGCTCAGGCAAGGCACATGATCCATCCATCCAGTGTTTGGTTGGGCAGAATAGAGAGAAGAAGAAGGCGCATACCTATGCAGAAAAGCGCACCGCCCGCTTGACTGGGGGAGCATTACAAGTATTGACCAGGCTGCCTTTCCCAAAATACATACACAATACGGGGTACCAGGTGCCAACAATAAAGTGCGCGACTATCCATCTAATCGAAGCTGCTCCAACTCCAAATAGATGGGATTCGGGTGCGAGGCGAGGGGTGTGGTATTAACGACAAAGACAAGCAATAATGACCGGTTTTTCTGCCGACAATGAGGATGAAAGCCCGCCTCCCTCCCTCCCTCCCTCCCTCAGCCAACACGTGGGTGGGCATTAGTCCCATCTCATCCCATCTCTCTTCCCTTCCCTTCCCTTCCCTTCCCTTCCCGTGTGTCTCTGTCCCTCTCACTGACCAACTGACAGCTCGATAAGAGGGAACCTAGGTGCTTCCCTTCGTGCGGCCGACAAGGGTGCGCCATTGGGCAATTGAGGCCTTATGACGCCAGTGCGCATGTCACGTCAAAATCAAGATTCGAGGCCGTCGGCCGGGTGGCCCCTCCTCCTCCTCCTCCTCCTCCTCCCCTCCTCCGTCCTATCGGACCCAGACCTTTTCCGTGCGAGAGCTGAACCGACTGGCTGGCATGCCCAACCAACACTTCCCCCGCTCAGGCCAGTCATTCGCCCAAAAACCACCGCCCTACATAGGTAGGTACTGTACCACTGGTCGGTCCTGCGTCCCCCCCCCCCCCCCCCCCCACCATCTGGCATGTGACGCCTTCGTTTCGACTCCGCCAAGATCGGGGGAGCGTGAATCAAGGTTGTTGTCGTGATCATCTTTGCTGCGCACACCAGCCTGCGGGTTTCCGTGTCCATCGGGCCAACATCCGAAGGGGGGGGGGGGGGGGGGGGGGTCCGCAACTCAGACGGGTACCCCTGATCGTGGGGCCGCAGGGCTGAGCCTGTCAGGTTGGGTGAGTTGGCAGCTCCATCATCGTCCCAGCCATCTCGAGAATCGCCGTAGCTCGCTTCTAGTGCCGTCGTCGGGCGAAAATAGATGGAGAGAGAACTACACTCTACCTACCACTTTCGGTCCAACGCTGAAGCCTGGTTGGTTGGCCGGCCTCAATCTCCGTTGGGCGCCGTCCCACGTTGCCAAGACGATGAGCTGCTTGTCCCGATAGAGACTCCGCTGGCGGCCCAACCTTTGACTGCCCATCACTATGTTGTAGTCTACATCCCACCTAATTACTGTTTCTCCCACTCCATCAGTCCGAGCCTGGACCAGTCCAGCCCAGAGCATGCTGGACCCTTGAACCAGGGCCCCGGCCTCGCCTCCTTCGGGTGCCCCCGAGGCTTCGTGCATTCGATCGATCCAAGGCAGTTATCGTCGTCGGAGCGGGATCGTCATTGCGCCGCGCAACTGCCGCACGCGTTACGTGTCTGCCCTCAAGCCCGCTGGGTTCGCCCTCCCAGCCCTCTCCCCAACCGCCTCACGAAGCTTTGCTTGGCTGGCAGCGGCCGTCTGTACACGACGTGCCGAGCGAGGGGCACCTCCGTCGCCTCGTGATGGTAAGGCCTCCCAGGGACGTCCTCGTATGACGGGAACGTCGAATTGATCGTGTCGTCGCCTCGCATATTTCCAACTGCCCAGGTGTAAATGTGACCCAATTCACCCATCCACCAGAGGCCGAGCACAATCGTCAACATGGTTACGGGTATGGCAGTTGCCCAGTACAACCACTGCCCGTCCTTCATGTCTCGGATGTCGCTAGAATTCATTCCGAAGATGCTCGAAACAGCGCTTAGGGGCAGGAAGATGATGGTTACAATGGTGAAGGCGTAAATGGCCTGTTCCTGGCGGTCTTTCGTCACCGCCGCGTTGTTGAGGTTCTAATATCAAAAGTCAGCGTCCGTACCCCGGCTTCCGAGCTCATGTGGCATCAACTCACCGTCTGTTCCAAAACGTCAGCTTGCTCGTCGTACTCCTGGAAGTCCCTGTTGCGCCGCTCCAACAGCTGTGTGCACTCCGCCGCCAGGAGATCCCTGAAGCCAGCCGCGTCAGTCGATGGAAGCCTGTAAAAGTCAGACACCTCAGCCATGGGCTCCAACGGTGCGCTGGTGTCGTCGTCGTCGTCCGCGTATCTGCTTCTTCCGAGTCCTAGCCGAGACCGTAGGAAAGTGGCGTCACGGTGATTGGCTTGTTCTCTAAACTGCATTCGATACAGACGGTGCTGCTTCGTGACCGCTGGCAGTGCTTCTTGGCGAGACGTTAGGATGGAGTTGAACACATCGCTTTGGGCGTCTATCGTTCGGTTGATCACGTTGACTTCTTGCCGCAGGAAGTTGATGCGCTGCTGGTACGCGAGGTCCGACTGCCCGTTGGCAATTTCGTTTTCCTACCTACTGTCAGCACGGGATATTATAGCGAGCAGCTTGCCCAAACTCACCAATGCTCTAATGTACTCAGAGTACGTGTCTGTAATCCCCGCATACTTCCCGGCCTTGTCAGCCAATAGGCCATAACTGACCAGTGAGACTACCTCGAGCGGGAGGATCGAAGACCGTTCCAGGAGGTTGAAATTAGACAGACGTTCCATAATGTGCTTCATGCCGCTTTTCACCAATGAGTCGGCTACATCCAGGTGGTCTTCCCACATGTTTGAATCATGACTGGCATAAATCAGGCCCATAACCAGATGGAGCCAGGCACGGATGAGGTCTAGCGGCACGTCGACCTCCAGCCGATCCGATGGCCCGGCATGAGAAAGTATGCTTTTGAATGCAATGACCGGAAGAGCAAGTTGGCGCAGTAATTTCCTCACCGTGGGGGCGTTTGCATAAACCGCGTCACGCCTCGTCTCGTCCAAGTTGTTCGGATAAGCTTCGCCGTCGGCAGCCTCAGGTGGAGATATCTGGAAGTCCCGTTAGCCATCTTGTGAACTGAGACCAGAGAAGCCGCAAATGCATACCCTGACCAGGTTCATCACCGCCCCCCAGAATCTTTCTGTTGTTGGGCCGTCGAATAGCGGAGGGAGGAAGAACCTGAATAGAGAATCGGCTGCATTGAAAATATCGATGCGGTCCTCGTATTCCTGCTTCTTCCAAGCACTTGGCGTAGAATGCATCCCTGTCCCTAGCTGCTCGAGATATAAGTACACTTCATTCCGCGTAGAGGTCTCAGCTTCGAGGTACGATCGCCGGTCTGGTCCGTTGGTTTCGGCTGTCAGAAACTCTTCCACTTCCGAAAGTTGCCTCTGAAGAATGATAAAGTTGGGCCCCTCCATCGGGCCTGGGTGGGTTGCCTCGGCCCGGCTGAACACATGGAACATATCGCTGCTTTTTCCGGGCCGTCCGGCTGGGAAACTCATTCTGTTTCCAGATGATGTTTTGAGCGGTTGCAGATTGACACCAGACGACTGTCCGTCGGTGTTGCTCAGGCTTTGGGCGACAGGCCTCAGAATACCGCTTGGCGGAAGTTGTGGTGGGGCGCTGGTTTGTATCAGCTACTTGTACTCACGGAAGGTATCATGAGACTTACCATGTTTCCATACTGATCACGACATTCCTTCGCGAGGTCCGGGCAAACTGGAGCACCTTCCACCATCGAGCCTCTGTCAACAGACGACCGTTGAAATGGAAACGGACCGCCTTGGGCCAGAAGTCGGAGAAATGAGCGATGAAGGCGAACCACGTCTGACATTCTTCCAGTGGAAAAGACCATATCACCGACTCGCCGAATCGGACCAGTATACGGCCGTCCTCCGCGTTCGGAGTGGGTGCTCTCGCCGGTTCAGACGTCACTGTGATGGTGTCACCACGCAAGGCATCCTCGTACATGGAGCCGCAAGTAATCAGCAGCGAGCTGTCAAGCACGATGCACCACAGCTGTCTGATATGAAAGCACCAGTTTTCCCCTCCGTTGCCGATCTGCCGCGCTGCCTGGAGCATGTCTCGCTTCTGGGAGTTCCGCGAGAAGGCTGACTGGAGCAGCGTTTGGGGCGGGTAGGCTCCTGGGTTGCCCGTAGCCTGGATCCCGGAGTACTCTTCCAGGGAGAAGTAGGGGATACAGAGCCATGTCACTGTTCGCTTCCTAGCCTGCGGGTTCTTTTCTTGGTCGCCCTGCTGGAGTGGAAGCTGGAGGTAGCCGGGCTCCATGTGCTTCACCGTCTTCTCCCTGGATGTGCGGAGAGTCTTGGAGTAGTTCTTCCTGACGTCGGAGAGCAGCTTTCGAATTTCGGTCTGCTCTTTTTCTGACAGTGCCCTTGAAATTTCATTCTGTGTTGTAGTCAGCTTAAAGAAATGCCCGGGTTCGGCGTTTGTGTTCCGCGCACCGTAAACTCGTCAAAGTTCATCATGTCTTGCTGGACGTGCCTGGGTACGTGTCAGTAACGACCAAGCCGCCGAAATCATTTTGAGACTTACAGCCATCTGAAGAGGGACTGCCGTCTCCTATTCGTATCGTACACGATATCCAACGCCGCAGAGTGCGCGCCGCCGAGGATACCCTCACCCGTGTATCGGGACTGATAGACGTGAAGGGCCTTGTTCGGTGGCGGGTCCTCGCCCCGTAGAGTCGAATCATCAGAGAAGGGCGTCTCCAGATCGGACCCGTCATCAGTCCTAGACGGATCTGTTCCCAGGCGTGCGGGATCAAAAGCGTAGACCTTACCGGTCGTCTCCTCCAAGTCAACCCACTCGTCACCCTCGTAACCCGGGTCAGGATACAGCTGCTCAGGGAATATGGGAGTCATCGGAATCGCCTCGAATGCGAAATCTTGCACATCTGGTTCCTCATCGTCGTCGCCAATAAGCCGTGCTGCTGGTCCTTCCGGCGTGGTCTGCCTGGCCTGTCTTTGCTCGGCCACGACTGCCGCAGGAAAGGCAGCGCTCGGCTGCGTCTGTATGAAGTCTTCGTACACGACAGGAGCAGACAAGGGTGTTTTTGCGCGTCTTCGTGGCGCCAAAGGCTCCGGAGGCGAAGCAAAACGCACGATGGGCTGGATTGTCTTGGGACTTCTCCGGCGTCCTGGGGCTCGGGGCGGCGGCGTGGGAGGTATGGGGTCGTAGATGGGATCTGATTTTCGGAACTCCTCGATCAGTTGGACGAGGTGCGCCGTCTGGGATCCTCTGGCGTACTGGCCCCTGAGGTTTTGGGCCGATGTTCGTGACGGAATATGGGACGGCGTCCGGCGCCGAGAAGTCTCTCTTGAAGGTTCGTACTGCGACATTGTGAGCGGTTCACACTCTATGATGTCGTGTTTCACCTGCCGTTGTGCTTCTGCGGTACAGTATCAAGCTGTCTCGGATTGGTGTAAGTCTTGTTCTTTCTTTCTTTCTTTTCGTCAAGATTTGGCCGAACTGGATCGATCGATGGCGCCTTTTCAAGCAGGAAAGGATAGCACCGATGGAGCGCAAAGTAGTAAACAATTGAATGCCTCGAGAGAACGACGGCCCGTATGAACACTTGCACAAGATAAATAATAAAGCATCTTCTGCAAATATCAAGCACCTACCTGGCTAGGTAACACACCAAATATCACCCCGCTGAGGCCAGCCACCGGGAGTTGCAGATTGGGGGAGGCAGGGGCCGCCGAACACCATGGCAACCCCTGCTAGCTGCTAAAGAAGTCCAACCCGTCTGTCAGAGCGCTGTGCATTTTGGCCAGGTCCGCCAGGAACGTTCGGCATTGGTGAGTCTGTGGGCCTCAAGGCCGCCATCTTCAACGGCCGAACACGGGAGGACGGACCACGCTAAACCGTTGGGCCCAGCCACTAGGTGGGTTGCCTGCGCAATCACCGACTAGCATCTTCCTGTGAGCTTCTAGAGTGACTGCATCTCGGTCACCTCACATGTTTCGGCCGTCGGCCTGGGTAGCCGAAGCATTTCCCATGTTCACAGCTCGTCATACTTTTTCCCCCGATACATCTACGTATCTGTGTCGATTGGTGTCTTAGATCCTCCCAAGACGAGAGGGTGGCTATTTGAAAGCTGACGTCTGAAGAGCATCTGCAATAAACCACGATCCTTGAACTGCACGCCAGAAAACCAGAGGGTATCGCGAAATGTGGCCGTCCGAGAACCGAAAACCGAAAGCGTATCTTCTTTGTGACCCCATGCATCCACCACTCCCGAGTTTAGAGAAATAAAAGTCCGGGTGCCAAAGGCATGAATACCGTCGTTCACCCTTATCCCTCAATACCAGTCCCGGAAGTCCAGTATATGGGATTTGGTGGATCGGGTAACTCATGCCATTCACCCGTCCACCGTAAGTCGAAAATGAAACAAGAAAGAAAAATCAAAGATGCTCAAAGCTCTCGTCCATCTGTGTCTCATTCATCAGTTCCACAGGGCCGATGCATCTAAGACTTGATAGAGAACTAACCAGAGCCAGTCGCCCACCCATCGATTCCTTCAGGTGAAACATGAATCAAGTCGGAGACCAAGGCCTTGGAATAGCCATCCGTGATGAAAATGCAAGAAAGTAGGATAGGGTGCCCGGTGGAGCTGTTGTGTGACCGAGGTCCGGGTCCGGTGGCCGTTCACAACGCCAAAAGCAAGTTGTTGTGAATAAAAGAGGCCCTGCTGGATCTCGAGAGCCCAAGAATGTCTTCAATAGCAATTGATCTGCGATAATCCAACAGGTCTGTCATCCAATGTCCGATGCTCTGTCGCCGAAGTGCAAAGTCAAAGGTGGTAGCCAGAGTCGAACCCAGCCATGGTTAGGCGACGGGTCATCTCGCCGACAGAAGCCTGATAGTACGGCATGCCGGAGGTGCGAGAAGAGCGAGAACTGTCATTTCGAGGGTTGAAAAGGTCATCATCGGTTTTCTCTTCGACCCACTGCAAGTTGTCGTCGAAGCACTTGGGGAAGTCGGGTAAGAGTCCTTCGTGGTAGAAGTCCTCCATCTCCGAGCGCCACGGGAACGGAAGAGCCTCCCAAATCTTCTGGATGTTGTTGATGAATCCATACTGACGACGGAGGAACGGGAGGACAACGAGGGTGAGCTTTGCCAGAGCAACCTTCATCTCGCGAATCTCATCCGCAAACTCCTCCTCCACATTCTGTGTGTAAAGGTGGATGTGCGCCATGCGCAGGGGCACCTCAAAGCTAGCCAGCTCTTTCCCGCTTCCGAACTTGTAGTAAAAGAAGCGGCCATCCAGAGCATCCTGAAGGGAGTCGGCCGCCTTGAGGATGTTGTCGATCTGGTACTTCATCAAAGACTTGACGCCGAGAAGCATGGCGGGACGGTAGAACATGACATTGTTCAAGATGTAAGTGCTGCTCCACATGTTGGATGGGTCCGGCCGATGACCACCGAGATCTGTTGAGTCAGATTAGAAAATAGTCCAGGTCGAATTTGATCCTCGCGAGCACTTACCACCCATGTAAACCCAGAAGATTATGACACTCATCATCGACACATCGAAGCCATCAAGCTTGTAGTGAGTGACTCCAACCTATATCAAGATGTCAAACCAATGCACGTTCCGAGTGAAAAATGGGATAGTTCAGTCTTACCTTATTGGGGGGAGGAAGATTCAGTGCTAGATATGTCGACTCAGAGATTAGCACCTCACGATGGCCCGAGACAACTTTTCCGTCGCTCAGAGTGATGGCGCAGTTGTAGCTCTCCTTCGAATAGAAAAGGCTGCAGTATGAGCGTTAGCGAACCGATATTCTCTATAAAATGACTGCTCATTCATCAAAACTTGCCCGATGCGATGTTCTTTGTTAAAGCTGGGCAGACGTCCGCTCTCGAGAGAGGCCCTGAAGACTTTTCGGTGGCCGCCGTCTTCCTGGGCCAAGTCGGAAGCAATTTCGACTTGGGACGAAGCCTCAGACGAGCCGCTACCGGCCTCCTCGCCGTTGGAGTTAAGTGCGGCATTCACACCGGGCTCCTCGATCTTGTCGTGCTTCTTCTCGTCGTGCTTCTTCTCATCGTGCTTCTTCTCATCGTGCTTCTTCTCATCGAAATCATCATTGTGCTCGTCTCTCTTCAGAGGGGCTGCCGCAGTGATGGCTATGTTGTTCTCGGCCGTAGCCGAGGAGACGGACGCGACAAACTCAAGTGAGGCCGGAAGTCGAGCCTGTCTGGCGACCTCCTCCGCAGCCTTTTTGGCGGCTCTGTGGCCTTTTCTGTTTCCAGTCATATCTTCGTTCTCGTCGTCGGTTGTGGTTACGGATGCAGAAGTTGAGGTAGGCGAGGGGCAAATTGAAGATGTAGAGGAGGATTTCTCCTTCTTGGAGTTGGAAGGAGCAGAACCACTTTCCCCGTTGATCTCATCACATGAGCCGGGGACAGATTCAGTGCAAGGGCTCATAGCCCTTGAGGCGGGGGTGGCAGAAGACTTCTTCTCCTCCCCGTAACAGTCCTTGTCCTTATCCTTAACGATGGAGGGGAAATCAGCAGCGGTGAGAACGGGTAGTGGAAGCGCTGGTCTTGGACTCTCGACCTGGGGTGAGCAGTCTCCCGAGGTGTGATTGCTAAAAGAGCTAGGCTTGCGGTGCTTTGCAGCAATCTGGGCCCACGACAAAGAAGCCATGATCGGTGAGAGGGATCTAATGGATTGTTAACAAGAGTGATAGTAAAGAAAAAGGAAGAAAGGAAATTACAGACGTGGTGATACTCAAAGCAAAGCTGAAAAAGTAGAATGTGGTAGTATGAAATGTGAGCAAGGGAAGGGTTTTTTTTTTTTTTTTTTTGCGTGAAGGTATAAAGAAAAACACTGCGCAGTTGAGAGAAAGTGAAGAAAGCAAAACCAAAGGTTTTTTTTACTGCTTCAGATTTGAAGTCAGTCAGTTTTTCGCATGGCCAGTTAGGAGTTGTTTGTGAGTCGTCTGGTGCATATTCATGTAAACAAGCGGCTGTATCTCGTGTTGCCTATTTTTCACCTCTTCTCACTGAGTTAGTGTCTACTTGTATGAATAAGGAAAGTGGAGAGCGCCTTCCCGATGAACTAGAAGAGGAAGGAGCCGCTTCCAAAGCTGCCAAACTCAGGTCAGATGAGACAACAACCCTTGATTATCAAAAGTTCGCGGCTTGGGGTAACGCCGCAGTAGCAGACCACACTCATGCTCCTCGTCAAACTCTTTTAAGATTCTTCGGTGGCTGATGACATAGACTTTAATTTCCTAAATTTTAATCGCAGAAAACAACGCACTCTTCTTTGCTGCCAGTTGAAGTCGCATATCCACACAGGAGCCTTCCGGCCATCTGGGCAACACACCAAGGCAACATATACAAAGAGAGCTGTTGGTCTGTCTTTCTTTTGTCAAAGACCTAAACACCTCAGGTGGTTGGCTTGTTCACCATGGCCTACCAGATAAGCTGTCAGGCTTTGTCAAGGTGGCTGTTCAAATGGCGAGGACGCAGATATGGGGTTAAAATAAGGAACAATATAGTGTAACCACTTCGATCTTGGCATATATTAAACATCATCTTTTATTTCTGTTGCGCTGACAAACGGCCAGGCGCGCCCCCGCTGCAAGAGAGTTTCTGGTGACTGGGTCAAGTATACCACCTCGTTGGGAACAGCGTTACGTGACACTTTGTCTCTTCCGAAGGCAGTGATGGCTCCGAATCCTACCGCAACACCTGATGGTCTTATTAGTATTGCAATCCGGCAGAGAGATGACGACGGTCATCCTCGAAATCCAGACTTCAACAAGGGCCTTGCTAGAATATCCTCCCTAATCGTATCACCCTTTGGCGGCCCACCCATAGCTGCAATTGTTGACGAAGAACCTAATTCTCCAGTCCATGCGGTACTTCAGAGTCTTTTGAATTTGTGTAGAAGAGTCCTGACTCGGGACTCCGAAATCCTGATGATGGGTTCCGTACAAACTTATCGTGCCTTTTCACACAATCGGTCTTCGTCGTATTAGTAGACTCCTACAGATGAATAGCCCCTATAGCCCAAACGCCCTCGAGAACATCTATCGGCAGAACGACCAGGATTGCCGGAGAAAACTAGGTTACGGCCCTCCTCATGAACCAACAGAGCGTACGAGTACACTCCTTGTCACCCATGGAACAGCTCCACTCCAAGTAGTGGTCTAAAGTCCCGTCAAGCTACTTCTCATCCCCATGAAGCCGTCGCGATCTCGGTAGATTCAACAGTACCATCATCGCCGCCTGGCTCGCTGCGGACCTGCCCGACCTTCTCGGTGGGTATTATCGCTGTTACACTAGCAGTAGCCTCGTCGTTCATCGTGGCTCGCCCGCAAATCCGCGCAATCTTAATTAATAGTCTTATCATTTCTGGCATGTCAAGTCAGCAGCAACTTCCCAAGGTTGCCGCGGACGTTTCGGCGCCTGAAGGTGGTTCGTGCATGCACCCATGGTTGAAGTGAAGTCTGATTCAGCAATTTATGGCCGGAGAAGACGGACCGATGATGAGATCCACGGTTGGATCTAGAAGCTACCAGACAACGAGCTACTCACGTTGAATCAGGCGACAACTTTGGGCCGATAACGGGTAATGCAACGGAACATGTCTACATGCAATATTCCTATGGTGGACTATGTTCCAACAACCACCAGCGGAAAACACGTTCGGCCGCACTCGAGCAATCCGTCAGAACTTGACAGGATCTCGCCAAAAGGTCATCAGACAGCGTTTGGAGTCCCCTGAAAGCAGCCTTCTTCAAGAAAAAGAAGAAGAAAAAGCAAGCATGGGTGTGGAGTGTGTTGCCTCCCTCCACGGACGTTTTATCCAGCAACCGGTTGTGTCATCTTCGTCCATAGCTCGTATTGATCGAGCGTCTGTCTCGGCTCCGTTTTTCGGTGTATTGTTTCTCAACAGCCACCGGTCTGGCATCCTTAGTGTGTGTGTGGACGTGCGGACACTTGCATGCCATGTTTCATCGAGCACAGCGTGACCGGTTACCAACGTGCGTAAATATGAGAAAAGACGCATGCGTATGAAATAAAGTGAGATGGGTAAGGGAAGCAGATAAGCGACGGCTGGAGGTTGTCGGTTTCTTTTGATTCACCACCTACCCCGGACGCCGGTCAGTGGGCGTGTCTCTCAAAGCGGCTAGGCGCCACTCTCTCTCTCCCTGGTCCTCTGGGGCTACTGATACACAGCTAAATACCTAGGTAGGATTCGATTCACATGCCTGCCTGTCTGTCGTTCGGCGTCTGCCTCATACTCGGGCGCGCGTGCTTGGCCTATGAGAGGCCCCTCGGACATACTCCCACATCGCGCGGGCTTCTTTCTTAGGCATGGCATGACATCCATCGCATGCCTGCTTCGCCTCGCCTTTCCTGGCGGAAAAGTCCCTTTCCCTTTTAGATGGGTGCCTTAGGTAAGGCAGGTAGGTACCTATGTACCTAGGTAAGTAAGGTGATATAAAGTCAGTACTGCCTCGCCTGCCTCAGTCAGTTGATGGGAGAAAACCGCCCGAACCAAGGGTCTGTGCGCCCCCTTGGATCGCTCTCGGCCATCCACTGACTCCACCGCTTCGTGTGTACCCTTGGTTGACGGCCCTTGCTCCCGCTGCAGCTGACAGGGGCTCCCAGAGCCTGTTTGCTCGCCAAGCTCAGAAAGGGTAGGTGGGTACCCACATTCCTCAAGTTAGGTGGTAGGTACCTTTGTAGTTTACGAAGTAGGTAGGTAAGGAACACACCCACGTACGGATAAATCCTTGGGTACCTGCGGGGTTACTTGCCGCCGCTTGGGGGTCGGTCAGGACGACGAGCAAGGGGCGACCGAAACACCCTTCCTTCCTCCAACTTACCGAACCGATTGACAGCACCGCACCGCACCGCACCGTACCGCACCACACCACGCAGCCCGTCTCTTATCTCCGCCTTCCTTGCCTTCAACCCTGAGGTGGCGCCGGCTCTGTGACATCTCTCCTACCTTCACCTCTCTCGCCTTCTGCCTTTGTCAGCCCAGACGGTGGAACCTCCGATTCCCGTCGCGCGACTGACTACAGGTGGGCAGGCAGACGGTCGGTCCCATCACCCACGCCCGATCGCTTTTTGGCCCATCTCGCACTTTCTTGCCTACCTACCTACTAACCTAGTCAGAGACGTCGGCTCTGTAGCTCTCATTGACTGGCCAGCGTCCTTCTCAGCGCGTTGTGGGCTACAGCCCGCCTTTGCTTGGCCTTGGCACCTTGGCATATTCGTCACCAAAGCGCCTTTGGTATCGCCCACGCACCTAAATGCTCGCGGCAGAATATCTTACATTATTGCATCTCATTTCAATATCATCACCCCGGTAGCCTCTCACCGACTCCCCGTCTCACCCGCTCCCCATCTTCTCAATGTTCCCTTTGCTCATTCTCCTACAGGCCACTACCCCATGGATGCCATCATGGCGGACAGCTCACCCGCCGATCCGCTGGCCGTGGCCACTAGTGCCCTGATGAACTCTATCCAGGGTTACGTCCGCGCCGCCATCGCCGCCGAGGTGGCCAACGCCCCGCCCAAGTCCGAGTCGGCCCTCCAGACCCGTCTGGACTCCGTCATCCAGGAGAATACCGAGCTCAAAGAAAAGCTTAGGCAAATCGAGAGTAAGTAAGACCGCCTCATGCCGTACCTGTCATGCTCCAAAACACCTTCGCTCAAGTACTGACACTGCCTAAGCAGATGAGAGAGACACCATCAAGGCCGCCTTCTCGTCCTACATCGGTGTCGCCCTCCCCGAGTCCAAGCTGTCTCGCCACCTGCGTCCCAAGACCCCCAAGTTCTCCCAGTTCAAGAACTTCCCTGTCGAGATTCGCATGAAGATCTGGAAGCTCGCCCTTCCTAATGGTCGCGTCTTTGACCTCTCCATGGGCGACGGCCACCTCTCTCGTGTTCTACGTGCCACCGCCCCGAACCCAAACGGCGGTCCTAACCCGGCCGTCGCGATTCGCCAAGCCTCAGGCCTCGCCGAGATGAGCGTCACCGCTCACAAGACGCCCAAGCTCCGCCTCGCCTGCAAGGAGGCCAACCGTGCCTTCCTCGAGGCTGGCGGCTTCGAGTTCGGTCTCTTCGGTGGTGCTTACAAGGGCCTCTGGTTCAACTACACAGAGGACATCCTCTTTGTCCGCGAGGAGCCCCGCGTATGGACAAACCTCGACATGTCGCGCATCGTCCGCGTCGCGTTCCCCCACACAAGATTCATGAGCAAGGCCGACATCACCTCTAAGATGGACCTCATCCTTGATCACTTCACCTCCTGCAAGGAGGTCATCCTTATGCAGACCATGGAGTGGGATATTCGCTCGTGTCTGACGAGCCCCCGTCTCCCGGCCAAGCTGTTTCCCCTGGGAACAGAGGACCCCATTGGCGCGCACGACTACCCCAAGGAGCTATCGAACGAGATAGGAAACGTCGCGGCCTGGGGCGACGTGAAGCGCGTCGTTGAGCAGATTAGCAGGGAGCATGTCATCGAGGTGAAGCGCCTGACGCCCGGTCGCGTTCCCAAATTCACCGGCATGGAAATGGTGCGAGCTCGTCCAAGCTACTTTGACTAGATTGTCATCGTGCTCTAGCATTGACTCAATTTCAGACGTTCTTAGGCTTTTAACGTGTATCATATCCAAGCAGACATCGGGAGTAGGGGCGTTGGGTTCGGTTTCTCCCTCTCAAGCTAGCATAGTAACGTATCGCCGACTATACATAGGATCGGTTCTCTTGCTTTCCTTCTCCATACCTCGACCCCTGAACTTTATGTCATGACAGGTATCTCGTGGCTCCAGGGCCAGCTGCTCGTCCTCGTGTGGTTCTCCGGCCTTTGCCTTCATCCCATCCACCTTCAACGAACATTGCCAAGAGTAACAACTTGTAAGGATTGATTTAGACTCTGCGTGCCAGGACTGCTGCTTCATTCTATAATAATAAATCATTGATTAAACTACGGCTGCGATGAAGTATTATTGCCGAACCGGCATGCAAAAACCTCCGATATCGAAGGCGGCTCCTCGGATGTTGCAGACGTTCGATTCCTGTGCGAAAAAGTCCACTCCATCCCTTTCAACCCCCCCCCCCTCCCCCCACACTCTGCATCATTCCCTAAGCTCATAGCTGCAACCCTTGCAACTCCTCCATGTTGGAGGCTACGGGTCACTCCAGACCTTTCCTGTCATCCACCGCCCGGAAAACCACGGCTTCCATCCAGATAAGGCCTTGTAGAAGTCCGGCTTTTCTGTGTTCGCCATGACCATCTTCTGCTTAATATTGTAGTGGGGTAGGGAATCGGGCTATCTTTTAAGCGATCGCTGAGGATAGAAGGGCTGATCGGAGATAAAAGGATCAGACATAGGCTAATCGAGACTAGAGACTCTCAGATCATCACTCAATTCCACACTTATTTTTGGCTGAGCTAAATCCTTTCTATGATTTCTATCGATCTTGATAACACAAGAAACCCGGGAGTTTCTACTCCTCCGATCAAGGAAGCATCTTATGTTGCTTATGTGTGTAGTAGTGTTTCTCTTTGAGATCACCGCACCGCATAAGTCCTTCCTACCCTACACACTTTCAATATGTTGCAAAACCAGCCCGAAGGGGCGATGCATGGTTCTCAGGCCTTTTTACCCTTCCCATTCAGCTTCTTCTTGAGTTCTCGGAGTCGTGTAACAGATCTGGAGAGAACGAAAACTGCATAAGCGCTATGTCCTTCCATGCTCTCGCTTGCTTTCTTTTTGATGTTGATGTACTCGCTTATCTCCTCTCTCTGCTCGCCGATAGGAACGATGATCCCTGCATAGCGGCAGAGAATGGCGTTCAGAATCATGCGGCATGTGCGGCCGTTTCCGTCCCGGAAAGGATGAATTTGTACAAACTCCAGAGAGTATTTGGCGGCGACTGAGAAAGGATCGATAGAGTTGGATGAACTGGCAAGCTGGAGTTCTGTCTTGAGGTTTTCGAAAAGCTGCTTCATCTTCTGGGGAACGAAATGAGGGACAGTGAACAACGTTGAACCAGCTCCGACGTGAACATCGCGATAGATTCCACCGTATATCTCAGGCGCAACATCATCGAATCCCTCTTGAACGATGGGGACCCCCTTTTTAAGGATGCGGTGTGTTTCCTTGATAATCTCTTCGGTAAGATCTTGCTGTTCGACAACAAACTTGTGGATGATGTACTGGAATGCGCGGGCGTGTTGGATGATCTCTCGTCGGCCTCTAAGAATGTACTGAGCAGGCTTGTTTTTCAGACCGCTTTGTTTTCTATACATCTCCAATAGTTCACTCTCGTACTGAGGAGATCGCTCGGGAAACTCGGCGACATCTTCACCAGAGAAGATCTTTCGGCATAGGTGGACTGTAATGTCCCAACCCAGACCAGCTCGTTCAATCATGTTGGATCCGAAAATGGCGCGAATGATCGAATCGTTTGTCTCTTTTAGGACAAGCTCTGCATTATCCCCATCAATGGCTTTGCCTTGAATGACAGAAAGCCAAGTAGCAGCCTTGTCAAAAAGTTTCTGAGGATCTTGATCCTTCGCGTACTGGAGGTAAATGTCATCGGCTCGGATGGTCATTGACATGACCTGAGAGTTGTTCATGGATGTTCTGGCAGGCCAACCCTTGGAGATGGTCGCTCGAAGGTCTTGTCGCATCATCTTGCGCTTCGTGGGGCTCGGAGGCGGTGACTCAGTGTGAGGAATCTCCAGGTCGGTGAATAGCTCGTGTAGCGATTTACGCAGATGTTTCTTCTTGGGGGAAGACATGGTGCTTGGTTCTGATTATATATTTCTCAGCTAACGTATCTCCGATAATAAAAGCTGTGCCATGGAAATAGCTTACCTTGCGTTTACGGCGACCTCGGTGGCAGAGTTCGGCAACAAAGCCATCACGACCTTGATGGTAGATTCAACAGTGCCATCATCGCCGGTTGTCGCCAACGTTCCGGCGCCTAAAGGTCGTTCGCGTATGCATCCAGGCCATGGTTGAAGTGAAGTCAGATTCGGCAGTTGCTCTGCGTTACTGGGTATTCTATACCATATTAAGACATTGAGATACGGCTCAGGTCAGAGGCGCTGCGTATTGGGTTTTTACGTACTGTGATATTACATCTACTGGGTGAGCTGCACTCGGCCTCTTATGGGGGTTTAGGGCGATTATATTCATCAATAGCTTACCTTGCTGGGGCCACGTCGGTTGTTTGGGAAGAAGTTTGGTGGATTAAAAAACCATGTGCTGTCAAAACTTTGTATAGAAGTAGGAATCAGCAAGGTAAGGAAAGAGGAGTCGAAGAGAAGGAGCATTTGGGATCTGGCCCTACTCCCAAAAGATATCGCCCCGTACTATCTGAAATAGCGTTGCGGATGCCTATATTGTTTCCATCTACCGGAGTCTTAGCCAATAATGATTCAAACGATTCAACTGAATAATGGTTCAATGTCGAAACTCAAGCTAACATGCTTTCGCTTGGACGCATTCAGCTTACCATCCGGGTGCTAGTAACCCTTCTTGTAGTGCTATCTACTCGTCCAGAAACCGTTTGCTGGCATCGGCGGCATACTTTCCCTGCT
The DNA here is from genome assembly GCA_030867225.1 of Colletotrichum caudatum. Lineage (NCBI taxonomy): Eukaryota > Fungi > Ascomycota > Sordariomycetes > Glomerellales > Glomerellaceae > Colletotrichum > Colletotrichum caudatum. The sequence continues at coordinate 117,504 of MU846088.1, forward strand.
GAGGCTATAATGGCCGACCAAGAGGAAGCCTGCATGCCTTGTTTTGAAGTGGAGAATCACTTGCACATAGTTTTCATATTTCTTCGTCTAACAGTTACGCATTCAAGTTTGGGGAGGTATTTCCAACGATAACTTTCTATTATGGGTCGCTCGTTGTAGCAGCTTCCCGTGACTCCCTGTCGATCTTGAGAAATTTTCGGGCAAGAACTACGATATCAACCTAGTCAGGCAACAGCCAATTAATCTAGGCCAGCATGTAATCATCCCCAAGTGTTTACTCCTTCCTAAACGTCCTTGCGAGGCTTTCGGAAGACTTCAGCCGCCTCAATCTCCACGAACTTGCCTAAGTTCTCCTTCTCCCAGCAGTCCCTGACAAAAGCCTTGTTCTCCCTCCAAGTCAACTCGAGACCCTCGTCCCAGTCCTCGGGGTCAACCTTCTTCACGGTGACGAATTCGTCTTCGTTGGAAATCGGACGGAAGACAGGGTATGTTACACATAGTTGTCTTAGTGTAGGGGTGCCGACGGGGTAGTAGGCGACGACGACACGGTCACATCCCAGATGGGCGAGAACACGCTCGCAGGGCTCCCTGTTCAACTTGATCTCTCTGCTGATGCAAATTTTCTTGACTTCAAAGAGGTCAAGACTGTTCCACTGATCAAAGGTGTGGAGGTAGACCATATCCTGTCATTGTACCAGATGCTGCGCATCAGTCCGGGTCTAGAGTTACTATAATAGCCGAAACGGAACGAGCCGTTTTCCATGCAGACCTGGTAGGCCTCCTTGTACGCCTCTCTCATAATAGGGGGGGCAGGGGGGCAGTGTTGATAGAACTGGACTGGTCGGGGGTCGTACATGATCCAGTCATGGTATGGCCTCGGCTCATAGATTCGTTCGGAAGGTAGAGAATTCTTTCAGATGATACAGCGTATTTCGGCTGGAAGCTGACGAAATCCAGAGAAAGAAGTGGATTGGGGGTCGAGATTTAGGAAATGCATCAACAATCATCCAAACTCTTAAGACGCAAGGTGAGAGGGTTTGATGTTACCAATTTTGACGGGACCAACAGACACGAGGACGCCGCGCAAGGCATTTGTCACGATATAAGCCACTATTACTGCCCACGTAACTAACGGTATCGTTTTGTTACGTGACAGCATTCCAGAGTTTTTCCATTACATTCACATGCTTCTGGGCTGTCTGGCGGTCTCTTCCACCCGGTACCTCGTCTAAAGACATCACGAGGTTTTGGCGCGCAGGTGTCTTTTCTGGTGAGGTTCGAAAAGAGCCTCAAGTTAAAGTTTTCGGCTTCAAGTTCTTCCATTTATAATTATAGAGAAACAGGCCGGGAGTCATGTCTAGTCACTCCATATTTCAGATGCAAGTCTAAATGGGTGCGGCCGATGGATCGAGATGAAATGGACGGAAAGAGAGCCGTTACGGGAGAGTGTGTACAGGCATTAATCCCTTGATTAAAGCTCGAAGCTGCCAAATTTGATTTCATCTGCTTAAAGTGAGCTAAAGAATACGGACTATGTGTGAAGCGGTTGTAAAGGAGCACAAAGTCCTGTCACATTAGAAGGTTCTCACACTTTGTAGCTTTCCTTGTCTTGGTTTGAACTCTTATGTGCCATCATTTTATCTTTCTCATACCTCTTCTTAAGATCATTCCAAAGAGACTTCAGTTACTTCAATGTTCAAGTGCCATTGCTTTGGAATTGGCGAATGGCTTACCCTTGCAACTAGTCTACCATCTAAAAGGGTGCTTAGAGATGTTGGCGGCTTGATTTCATATGCTCGATGACATTTTCACTTTAGACTGTGACCGAGGAAGCTTATAATTGACCGTTGAAAAGACGATTGCGCGACTTAGACCTTGTTCACAAAGAGAACGCTCTTTACCATGCCGTAGTATCAAACAACAGTAAATACATAACT